>VOPJ01012885.1:155408-207908 GCA_014673585.1 Semibalanus balanoides
GCCAGGGGCCCTCTGACATGCACAAGGCTCTTTTGAACGCCTAAGGGTCCCTCTGGTCTTTCAGAGAGGCCCCTGGAGGCGCTAACGACATTCTGAAGTGCTCCAAACTCTCAAGATCACGCTTCGAGTGGTCTTCCGACTCTTAAAGAGCCCATAATACCGCGCTTCGCGCGTTCTCGTCGGACCTTTTCGGCAAGCTGCACGCGCCGAAAAGTGTCCGCCCAGCCTCGAAAAGGGTCCTTTGAGGGCTCAGGGGAGATCCTAGGATCCCTAGGATCCCCCCTGGGATACGCCCCTGGTCACTATCAATGTCAATGTCACTTATATTGGGTGTAACTGCATGCTAGCGTGCGTGCACGTATTTTTAAAATACGAAAAGGAACAGAACGTAAATTTACCTGGGAAACTCACTTAACCTGCGCCCCGCTGGGGGGGGGGCATATTCTGCCCCCTCCCGGATTTTCTCAATAACTCAAAATCCATGGCAGATACCGACGTGAAACTTGCAGTACCTTATCGTTTATCAATTTGACGTCTTCTCCAAAACATTCGATAAAATTAATAAATAACTTTGAAAGAAAATTACCTTTTGATGACGTCATGTCATGTCATTTTTGGTGGAAAAACGATGAATGTTGGAAAATTCGTAGAAAATGGAGGTGTGAAGCAAATCAAAAAATAAAATACTCAAAGGTGGTAAATTGCATTGTCTTCAAAATGGCTATCTCGGATTTGCAAAATTTTGAGTTTTTTTACCCCTAAAAAAAATCATAAAATTTCTCACAAAACAAAAAATTTCAAACATGTTTCAAATACCGGGATATATGTACGAGAACTAAGTATAAACAAAACCCAAACACAATTTCAAAGCAATATCTTGATTTTTGACTGATTTATGACTCCCCAAGTGTACGTAACTCATGACGTCATTTTTGCAAATAACTTTTTTTTACCTTTTTTTACCAGATAGAGACAAATAAATATCACAGCTGTTTTTCTGAGACAAACTTGACTATAAAAATGCATTTTTTGCTAAAAAAATCAATTTTCCAATTTGACCTCATATGACCTGACTTTGACCTTTCACGGTGTCAGATTGTTAAAATGGCTTCTACTATCGAATTACACGTGTAAAACAACCCATAAAACATATGTCGCATTACTTTCGTAAACCTCTTGCAATCAGTGACCTTTTGTGACCCGATATTGACCTTGACCTTTGCTTAAAATTTCACTTTTGCTTAATGCAGGAGTTTCATTATACCTTTGAGAACACTTTGTGCTCAAATAGTTACAATCCAAGGCTTTTGATAGAAAATATGGCCCAAAAACTAAAATATCTCCATTTTGACCTTTTACCTGACCTTGACCTGACATGTGACCTTATTTCGAGAAAAAAATACGTTTGCCTTGGGTGCGTATCAATGAGACCTTTCGATTGCCGTATTGCGCGTCTCGCTACGGTCATTTGTTCAGAAGATAACGAGGGGGCAGAATCTGCCCCCCCCCAGCGGGGCGCGTTCGGCTGGATACCCCAGCGGGGCGCGTGTTAAAAAAGCGTTATATCGGTGTATTTCTACTGATGGAAACGTGTATTAAAACACCAAAATGTTCCTTTTTTAACTTTTTGAAGAAAGTCTAAATATGGTGTGATTTTACCCTGGATTTGGTGTATGCTTAGTAGAAAAAGCGTCTTTTTTAGATAACCATATGCCGGGGATAGCAATATGCATTGGCCCGAGAGCTGTGGTATAAAGTGGTGTAAGAAAAATGGCCTCGGGCATATTTCTTACACCAGAACGCGTGAAACAGTGATACGAAATTCAACTGCAAAATAGCATCTGAGTTCAAAACAATGTTTCAAACTCAGTTTGCAAAATTTAGCTCTGGTCCTCGTGCTTCGCACTCGGACCTCCGCTAATTTTGCAAGCCTCGTTTCCAGATAATTTCGTCGGCCCGGTCAGTAATATACATATAAAAAAAACATGGAATGACTTACACGGCATATGGTAAAAATCATACCACACTCGTCCGGCATCAATTTTCAAGACCTCTGTGCTTTCTTGATTTTTGACCTCGGCCTCCGGCCTCGTTAAAAAATCAAAAAAGCACTTCGGTCTCGAAAGTTTATTTACACCGGCCTCATGCGGTATTATTACGAGCGAGTGCTTCGCGCTCGCTCGTAACGTCTTTACGTGGTATATAGGAAACATCTGATTGTGAGCGGCCCAACCCAACCCGACCAGAACCGTGGCGACGCTTTTGAGAAGCTTATATATTTGCAACCGCACGTCCGATTGGCAAACGGGCTTCTTTGCTGAGTAATACATAATATTTGTTTATTAGTGCCGACTCATGTGGGTGACTTCCACTGCGCGTGGCGCGTGCCACGTGAGGGGTATTGCAAGGTGTTTTGACGCAAAAACTCCGCAACGCCTGGGTTGATTGTATTCGAATTTGGTGTGTGGTTAGGGACCCCTCAGCCGCCGCTTTTCCACTAAACAATGATAGGGTGCCTCTGCACGTGCACACGTGTACAACCTTATTTTATACAGCCGTTCCTGAGATATACATTATATCTCAGGAACGGCTGAACCAATTGTGTTCCAATTTGGTGTGTGGTTACTGGTTAGGGACCCCTCAGTCGCCGCTTTTCCACAAGTCAATGGTAGGGTGTCTCTGCACGTGCGCACGTGCAAACCCCTATTAAATATCTTAGGAACGGCTGAACGGATTGTGTTCGAATTTGGTGTGTGGTTAGTGACCTTTCAGCCGCTGCCTTTCCGCAAGTCAGGGTTGGGTGTCTCTGCTCGTGCGCACCCTTTTTGTATCTCATAAACTACTTGCCCGATTTAATTGAAGTTCACCATAAATTGCCTTTACTTTCGCTCGCTTATCGCCAACTACGGCGCTTTACTCGTATAATACCGGTGTAAAGAAAGAATAAAAACAGTGTTAAAAGAGCCACAGATCAGGTAGTTTTACACCGAAGTGGGTATCGAAACACTGTAGTGTATTTTTTCCCTACGAAACAGTGTTTTTTAGCACACAAAAAACGTTAATTTTGGTACTTTTCATTCACACAGTTTTCTTCTAAATTTGTATGTGTGTGTTGAATTTGTACTTATATTCTGTTTTGCATATTGTTTTGTTTCGATATCCATAAGCGACCGCCACTTTAAACAGACTAAAAAAGATGTTGTCTAGGATAGCGCACCTAAAATAATTAACTTTCCACATGAACCATGTAAAATCAAAAATGGCCACCGAGGCTCTGTTCGGCAGCTGCTATCAGCGCGCACGAGCTGTTTTCTATCGGCCAACGCTTGCGATATATGCTAGTGGTGTAATATTTAGGACAGTACTTTTAGTAGCGAAAGCCTCTCTGGCGAATACCGATAATTTTGTGATTCCATACTGATCTTGGCGAAATTGGAATATCTCAGCAACTAGAGTGAATCTGGAGAAATGAAGTAATGGCTAAATTCAGAAAAATATGTTCTATAGACCCTCCAGTCTCCACATGAGCAATGGAGTAGGCACACTTCCTTTAAAGGAAACAGTTCACCTTGTCAATGAGGTTTTGAGTTGAAATAGCCAAGTTGTTCTTCATACTTGAAAATGACTTGAGAAGCTTTCACATCTTCTTAGAAACCCCTTAATTAATTAATATTCAGCCCAACAAGTCGGGGACTGGGATGCTAGGTAACTCGTCAGGTCATCTGAGGTCAGTGACCTTGGTTGACCTTTGGAAGCGCATGACCCCAGTAAAACATATAATCATGTCTAATTGCTCCAAGATTTGAAATCAGCGTCACAAACTGTCCTAGAAACGGCCAGAAGCCCCCGAAAAACATCTGAGATTATCGGAGGTCAGTGACCTCGGTTGACCTCAGAAAAAGTCAGTCGAGGTCACAATCTCAGCGGAAGCCACAACCATCACGTGGAAACACCTTTGCATATGCTCCTGGACAACCAACTCTCGGAAACTGCACATGAAACAAGGATCGATACTACGGGACGCCAGTTGCGCTTGGCATGACATTGAGAAACATGTCACGGGTCATGGAAGTTGGAAGTTTAGAAAGTGGATTAAAGTTTGTGTCGAAATGTGCAGGGCTGAAAAATCGTTGTCGTTTTGTCGTCCTCACCGCAACCAAAGACAGTTGGAATTTCGACAGACCACAATTACGGTGTTCCTGCTGAGGTTTTATGAGTCAGAAAATAAAATGAAATGTCTACTCTTCGCTCAATCAACCTATACTAACCTGGTAACCAAGCTATATCTTGATGTGCTAGTATAATGTCTTTGTTTTTCGATCTCTTACCTTCTCGCATGTACTTCGACTAAAAAATACGCCTTCATGTAAAACTTGCGTGGGTCCTACAATTCCAAATCACCACGCAGTAACAATTAACAAACATACTGTAGGTGTACTATACACTAGATATCTAGTATATCACTAGTATCGGTCGAGACACCGCGGTGTCCGTCCGGACGGTAGGGACTCGACCACTGCCGGCGACTTAACACGGGACCAATGGCATACCTTTACTTTTCATTTATGTCTGAAGAACAGCGGCTGTGTCGCATCATCCAATGGCTGTCCGTGCGTTAGGTCTTAATGCTGCTGAAATCTGGTATATTCAGTATACTTTTTCTTGTGTCATAGTAACATCTTAGTAATCGCTCGCTCCTCTGGTCCAAATTTCTTGCAATATAGTACTGACCAGTCACTGAGTCCCCGGTCCCATCACATTGTCCACTAATGGTCATTCAACAGATTCCCTTCTTGCCCCTCATCCCTGTCCCAGCTCGCGAAATAGATCGTAGTATTATACCACCGGGGAGGTTGGTAGTCTAAGAGTTACACATGCAGGACACGGACGCCGGCCGACGGGTCCAATCGGCGGGACTGAAAGCGTGTCTGAACATCAGGCTTGCCGGTCCATGCCGGGCTCAGCACAAGTTTTGGGGGTTAAAATATTGTCTAATGTACATAAATGAGACATGCAGATTTGCTGGTTGCCGGGCTGGCGGGTGGCAGCCACATATGGCCGGCTTGAATTGAGCCGGTGCCAACTTCATTTATGTACGGCTGGCGCATGGCGAGATGCCCGGTCCCCTTTTTTGAGTAAAATTTATTGCATCTCTAGTTGGCATCTCCCTGGTTGCGATGCTGACTAAAACAGGAGACCACGAACAAATAAATCGAAGATAATTGACATTGCACATTTTTTGAGCTCTGTGTGTGATTCACTTAGCCGCGGTAGCGCAATCTGTGCACATATGAACCATCCCGTTTATGTCTCGTTACGTTTGCGCGGGTCGTCAGACATCAGTTGAGGCATTAACACCTTTATGCTGCTTTGAGATCAGTAAGCTATACAGCGTCTTTATATTCGCGTCAGTACTATTATATTATGTGTTGCTTTGTTAATACTTTGAGGAACAGGCTTGCGACCAAAAAAGCAGTATTTTGACCAATTTCCTAAACATTTAGCTTTAGATACGTATTTATTTTCGATGCACATACGTAACATACAAGAAGGTAAGGACGTTTGAATTGTTCAATACCACTTTTTTATTTTTGGGTAGTTACTAGTAACCGTACTGCTGCAATACTGAAATAGGAAGAAAAAAAAAGTTCAAACAGAATTGATTGCGCACTAGGATATGTATAATGAACACCAGTTGCACACATTTTTGTACTAAGCATATACATATCGAGCAGACAACCACCACCCCAGTTTTTTAATTTTCTGACGACAACCTACGAAGTTCAATTTTTTTATCAGCTTGTGAATTGGCTTAAAAAGTAAGATAGCTGAAACTTCATTTACGGCGATCGGTTGACAACGTTACGTAAAGTTATTTCGGATAAACCGAGGGGGTGGCATCACCCTCCAATACACAGGGCGAGTAGGGTTATATCCCCGCACTGCAGGGGGGGTTGATTTCCGCCCCCCCTCAGTGTTTTTCTCAGGAGTACGCAAAAAAACAGACGGCGCGTAGCGCGCCAATTTGTAACATCTGTTTGTGGGCCACAAGGAACAAACAACTTGGAAAAGTTTTGACTAGAAGGTCAATTCTCAGGTCAGGGTCACACAATCCGTATTGTCAAGTGACTTAACACCTTCAAACAATGTTTTGGCGATCGGTGACCAAAAGTCATCAGTCTTGTTTCAAAAGCTTTATGGAAAAACTCTGCAGGATTTCATAGAAATCCCTTTCAGTACATACAAATTCGTATTTATGGAGCACTCGGATTTTTCGAATCGGTGACCAACAGTCAGTTCAATTCCTGACCTCCCCATTACTAAGAGAGAGAGAATATAAACACATGCTTCCCTTTCAAAAAACTATGCATTGGATCAGGCTAATCTTTCAGAACTCTCGTGCACTAATTTTAGCTCATCTAAAATGATTAAGGGTGTGCAAATTGTTTAGCTAAGGATCTCTACAAGGTCTATCTGATGGTCATATGAGGTGAGAACAATTATTTTGCTAATAACTCTTGAAATAAAAAGAGAATGGAGACAGATTAGCATGACACCAATTGTGTTGGTCTCGTGGCCACGCTGGTGCCCTATATGCCCACATGACCTACTGGCGTCACCAAATGACTTGACTGAAGTCAATTTTGAAAGTTGGCACCTTCACCAAGTGTCACCGTATTACTATTCTTCAAAGCGCATCAAATGAAGACAAAACACGAATGGCGTCCAAAATGTTTTCCCTACTCTTTATCTTAGGTGACATGCTATTCAAGAAACTGTTTTGCTAAAAACAGTCAGTTATTGACCTTATCATGACTTGTGGAGCCTAAACTTTTGATCTGAAAGCTCAATTTTGAGACCATGGGTGCGATTGCAATTTCAATAGCTATCCGATTGTCTTCTCTAATAGTTTACTCCTAAACTAATCATAAGTTTCCGTATGATAATGAGGGGGTTTCTGAAAAGAGTCCTAAAGAGTCCTAAAACCGGAAAAATCTGACTTTGGTGACCACTGGTGACCATGAATTGTTGCACCTGATGCCAAGAAAGACTGAAATACTTTTTCCGATATGAGCTGCCTAGAGCTATTGCCAATGTCCTTGGTTTCCGCTTGTCGGCTACGTAAGCGTAGTTTGGGAGATTCTCAGGTGAGAGTGGGGGGAGTGGGGGGGTGGGAGGGGGTGGGGGGGGGAAATCAACTCCCGCTGCAGCTCGTTGTTCGGTCGCGAACGCCCCAGTGCGCGGTTAAATCAAGGAAATGTTATTAACTTTGGAACTGATGTGCGTTTTTCAGAGGCCCGTGTCGGCAACGGAATGTCTTTGTGGATCCGACATACACACCGTCGGACCGGAGTACGGCGCCGAGTCTATGTCAGCCTCGCTCCGGTGGTCGGGTCGGGCGGTCTGAGATGTCAGCGTGCCCGGTGGTCGGGGTCGGGCGGTCTATGTCATGACGACCAGCCCGGGTGGTCCGGGTCGGGCTGGTCTATGTCAGCCTTCCAGTGGAACGGAGTCCGCCGGTCTAGTGTCAAGCGTACCCCGGATGGAGTCGGGTCGGTGCTCGGTCTAGTGTACCTGCCCGGCTGTCGTCGGCCGGTCTTATTGCAGCGTGCCCGTGGTCGGTCGGGCCGGTTGTAATTGTTAAGCACTGCCCGGTGGTTCGGTCGGGCCGGTGCCAAATTGTCAGCTCTCTGCCGGTGGTGGTGTATCGGGTATCAGTCTGTGTGAGCGTGACGGTATGGTTCGGGTCGGGCGGGTGCATGTCAGCCCTGCCCGGCTGGTCGGGTCGGGCCGGTCTATGTCAGCCTCCAGGTGGTCGGGTCGGGCCGGTCTGTGTCAGCCTGCCCGGTGGTCGGGTCGGGCCGGTCTATGTCAGCGTGCCCAGTGGTCGGGTCGGGTCAGTCTGTGTGAGCGTGCCCGGTGGTCGGGTCGGGTCAGTCTGTGTGAGCCTGCCCGGTGGTTGGGTCGGGCCGGTCTATGTCAGTGTGCCCGGTGGTCGGGTCGGGCCGCCGCCGCCGTGGTGTATCGACTGGGCCAGTGCGGTGCGCGCGCGCCGGCCGTCCGCGCGGCGTGGGTGGTGCTGCTGCCACGGCCGGTCGGCACAGTCCCGCGCGGCGCGGCGCCCCCTTACCTGCTGCGCCGACCCGGCCATCACCGGGCATGTGAGTGGTGGCCAGTGAGCGCGCGCTCGTCGGCCGTCTCTCGCCGTCTGTCCGGCCGCCATGGTGCTGCGTGTCGCGCTGGCTGCCCTGCTCGCGCTCTGTCTGACAGCGGGCGCACAGGCCGCCGAAATCTGGCGCCGAGGTCCGGTCCTCGCCCAGTCACAGCCCGAGCACGGCTCGTCATCATCGCAGTCCTTGGAGGCAGCAGCGCCAGACGAACAGCAAGTGTCGCAGGCGCTGAGTCGCACCAGCGTGGCGCTGGCCGAACAGTTTCTGCGCGGCAGCAGAGCCATCTCCGGCGGCCACCAGCAGCCCTACGACGTACCGCTCATAGGTCAGTCAGCTGCATACTGGGACGCGCTGGGCTGGGACGCGCTGGGCTGGGACGCGCTGGGATGGGCTGGGACGCGCTGGACTGGGATGCTCTGGGCTGGGACGCGCGGGGTGGACGCGCTGGCTGGGGTCCGGCTGGGCTGGACGCGCTGGCTGGGTCGCGCTGGATGGATCGCGCTGGGCTTGGGGACGCCGCTGGGCTGGGAAACGCCGGCTGGCTGAGAACGCGCTGGGCTGGGTCGCGCTGGGCTGGGTCGCGCTGGGCTGGGACGCGCTGGGCTGGGACGCGCTGGGCTGGGCTGGGACGCGCTGGGCTGGGATGCTCTGGGCTGGGACGCGCTGGGCTGGGACGCGCTGGGCTGGGACGCGCTGGGCTGGACTGGGACGCGCTGGACTGGGCTGGGCTGGGCTAGACCGGGCTGGGGAGAGCTTGGCTGGGCCGTGGTGAGCTAAGCTGGACCATGGACTGGGCTGGGCTGAGTTGGACTGAGTTAGGCTGGAAGCCGAGTCAAGGCCAGCCGAGTGTGAATCGTAGGAACCGAAATGCGTAAATAATGTCAATAATAATATGTATAATAATATGTCAATAATGTGAATCGTAACCAACTGCGTGAGGCTAGGTGCCGACCATCATGGCAATCAACGAGAAGCGGTGACACAAACTCCGTCCGAATCCCTAGAATGTCAACCATTTGCTCGCCTTCTGGTTCAGCACAATAACCCACACATCGTTAATCATACTCTTCTGGTATCGCCCGTTATTTGTCGCATGTTCTTTACTGCCTCGTATTTTTCGTGTCACGCTGTTTGCACTGTTTGACACATCAAATTTATCCGGGACAATTTGACCTGCATTGACTATCGCACGTTTGCAATGTCCGTCAGACTGTTGACGCGTTGTTTGCTTCACAAACTTGACATCGGTTTTCGATCAGGAGACACTACAGCGTTCTTTCTTCAGTTACTGACCGTCCTTGTGACGCTCGGTGCCGTGTGACCAGGGGTCGGAGGGTCGATGGTGCTGATTCAATGCATACCTGGTCTTGGCCTAGATGGCACACACTACGCCGTTTGGGCATATAAAGTTTTCCGGAAACGATGGCCATCGGTTCCACTGCAGACCATCGGTGCACCGAACGATGGCTTGTTAAGGGACGCAGCGGGCCACCGATGGCATTTGGGTCCGTAGGTACGGCGAGTCCATCCATATAGATTATGCATGTTTCAGATTGTTCCGCATCAATACAGGCAGCTTGTGATCTAATTTGGGCCGTCCCCAATGGTCCGCGGAATAACCATCACTGGCGACCATCTGAATGTTTAAAAAGTCATACATCATTTCCTGTAGACCGTGTGGTGGAAAACAGACGCGTGGTATAGCACATTACGCAAGTAGGTAATGCGAGAAATCGAACTGAAATGAAAGTACGTAGAGAATGGAAGTGTGTTTGACGCTTGCCAAAGCCATTATCAATTTGGGTTGTGAAACAGCATGCGTGACCGAAGATTTTCGGTTATTGACCGACCGTGATAATTATAAACAAACCCATATATTGTTCGTATAGGTTTGTTTATCGTCTTTGGTGCGCCATTATAGGTAACATATTTGTTGTTCTGTTTATAGTGGCGATCGTTTATGAGTTTTGAAACAAAACAAATGCAAAACAGAATAAGTACAAATTCAACTAAAGGGGCTCACAGAACAGTTGAATTTTTTCGTTTAACGCATAATGATTCAAACCAATAGTCTTCTTACCTGCTAATAAAAATACCTTTACATATTCAAGAGTATGAACACTCCCTTTAAAGAGACCAATGAATGTACGCAGCAAACTGCACGCCCACCATAATGATCCTTACCTTCCAAGGATTCTATATACCAATATTTATATGCGTTAAAAAGCAACAACTGTACTTTCAGAGGGAAAAAGCATCTGAAGCACTTCCGCGTTTTGACGCCATTTAACATAAACAAACCGTCTCTCCTGTATGTCGTTTGGTCGGTCACATTTGTCGCTGAGTGGCCAATCCAGGGTGCAGCACTAATATGCGTTGCAACTTCTTGAGTCTGGATCCCTTCCTTTTGTCTGTGGACTGTGCCCGACGCCGTTTTGTTTGTTTGGCTATCAAAAACGTTAGAAAATAGCATGGGATCCACTTTGGATCCCTGAATCCCGGATCCAGGACCTGGAAGAATCTTGGGCTATTTTCACGGTGTTCTGATACTTCGATGGGCGAAAAACTTGCACATCGAAAAAGTAAGCACGGAGCAAAAGTTTGTAATATGCAGAAGTGTATCAGAAGCCTATCGCCCCCGTCGCTGCACAATGCTCATTCAAAGGTCCAAACGCCTGGGGCATGTCCCATGTCCACCAAACAGTCTTATGTCTTCCCGGTGCAATGCAATACATGTGCAACAGTAGTGATAGTATTGCATTCTGTGAACAGAAAGTGTATAATGCTCATGGGGCTTCATTTTGTATAGGTATCTCATGCATTTCGTGTCACTTAAAATGTGATATGTCATGTGAAATTAGTTATGTACATGCACCATACGATATAAGCGTGTAGAGTGTTTCATCGACGAGCCTTTATAACAAAGGCTGTGGTTGATCGTCTGAACACACAATAAGTGTATCAGTCTGCCGCCTTACAGTTTGTGACTCTCTCTCTCTCTCTCTCTCTCTCTCTCTTCTCTTCTTCTCTCTCTCTCTCTCTCTCTCTCTCTCTCTCTCTCTCTCTCTCTCTCTCTCTCTCTCTCTCTCTCTCTCTCTCGATATTCTCTAAAAACGAGCATCCACTCATTCCATGTCGCCTTTCCTACAGCAGGCCGACACTATCCTAGTTGTATCGATTGGCCGTCTGTGAAGGTGGCCCACATTGGCAGCGAGCTGCGACTGCAGTGCTCAAACAGACGCGTCCGCCGTTGTACAGCGCCTCGCTGACGTCACCAGCCCAGTTGAAATGTCTGTGTAACGGGCGGCTATTCGGCCACATACCGTGTCATACCGCCGCATGCCAGCAGCCGAGTGTCGCCGTCAGTGGCCGGGTGGGGAGCAGCGTCACTCGCCGGGTCACATGACCTAAGCAGGGGTCACATGACCTCTGCTATGACCTCTGGTAAGCAGGGTCACACATGCCCTCTGGTGACCAGAGTCACATGACCTCTGGTGACTGGGCCACATGACCTCTGACAAGCAGGGCCACATGAGCTTTGGTGACCAGGGTCACATGACCTCTGGTGAGCCCGGTCACATGACCTACGGTAAGCCTGACCAGGTGATCACTGGCCTCGTAGTTCACTCTGCATGCCTTCAACGGCCGCCAATGCACTCACATCGCCGTGGTCTGAATCGATAGCGCTGAAACTCGAGTGGGCGCAGCGTCCCGGACGGCGGGGGCTGCGGTCGACGGTTCACTATAATAACGAGCCGCAGCCGGCGGCCGGCCTGGTGTCGGTGGACGCCGCACCGCCTATAAATACCGGCCGCCGCTCCATCCGCTATGCATGCACGCCATTCGCACGGGCTAAGTGATACAAATCGGCCGGGCCTAATTAGCCGAGTCCCGCCGCGGGGCCGGGCCGTGTCGAGTTGCACTCATATCGTGACGTCGTCGGTGATCGGTCAGTGATAAACTGGCACGGGAAATGGAAACCAATATGACCTCTGCTATGCTGACGTGGGTTGAACGAGCAGCTCGCTATGTGGGGGTTACCCTGTTAGTGGCAGGCTCCTGGCTACTCACTACCCAGCGGCAAGGGAGGGGAGATTTTGCCCTGTCCCCAGAGATCTCGAGATCTACCCGTCAGATTTTCATAAATCAAACGGCGTTCGATTCTCCTCCACACGATCTACATTTTTTATATAAATATAGGTGGCAACAGGGGGGGAAAAAATGGAGGTAGTTTTGATCCAGCACAGCTGCCATGTTCATCCGCCGAATTTGACGCAACTAAAAGGGATTGATACATATGGAACAGGAGATTGTTATTTGTTGACGACTTTAAAAATAAAAAAATAATAGGCGTGTTCAGGTCACTAAATTGAGGGATGCAGTAAATGCGTAATTGAACCGTTTTGTTATGGCTTTTTCTGAATAAATACAATGGTTCATTATTTTGATATGAAAAAGGTTATTAATCATATTTTCTGCCATAGGCTGTGCCAGGCTACCAAAAAATGCAGGCCAAATATACAAAATATATGAACTGCAGTCATGTTGCTACCAAGCAATATAAATAAGTTTCTGGTCGTAGATAGTTCCGTTTTGAATGTTGTAATTCATCATAGGCGTATCCAAGATCCAAATTGTGGAAGCGCAAGACCATTTGATAGGAATATGTCCCGCTATTATAATACTAACTAGTCAACAGTGACTACTTCACTTGCAACATCAATTCAAATTGGTTACCCACTTTTTAACCTACCTGGACTCGCCTATTATCCTATAATGTTTCAAAGAGGACCCTCTGGTGCGTTTTTAATCTGAAAACTGCAGTATGCTCTGTCATTGTAGGCCCAGGTATCTTAGTTTCCTTGCAATAATATGACCCCCCTTTTCGATTCCTGACCGCGCCGCTGCAATAGAATGGCTTCATTCCTTCTGATCTCATATGTGCATACATCATTCTCAACCAACTGTGTATTGCGTCGTATTGCTAGCATTTCGTAATCACCATGCTAGTCAACCCCCTTTTGCTGTGCCTGAACACTCCCTTGAAACTCAAGATGTAATACATTATGCAAATAATAGAAGGAGAAACTATCTTTTGCATCTACATAGCTATAAACGCACTTTACATAGCTTAATTGAATTGAAGAAGACATTCCTGCAGTCATGTTACACGTAATACTTGAGAAAAGGAACCTCACAATATATGAACCAATGAAGTAAGATCTCAGATAACATGAAGTTTCCCAGAACTATGAAGTGTCAGAGAACAGTCATAGAAAAGTTTCCGGGCCGAGCTGAGAAAGCTGCTGACGATGATACCGACCAGATCTCCCGACGTGGGCTCAACTCAACTCCAGAAGTCGTAACAGTACCCGTCCCAACAGGATCTGTCGAGCGTCGGGTGACTTTCCATAGGACTGGCCTAAGCCGGAGGGTGCCAGAAGATTACTACTACACCAGAGGGTGCCAGAAGATTACTACTACACCAGCCAGACTAAGGTTTGCTGGGTGATTAACAAAAGTCCAAAGGTTTATATGAAGTACATCGAATGATATTTATATATCAAAAGGGGCGCATCCACTTGCAGAAGGGGCGCCGTCACTGGCCAGAGGGGCCCCGTCATTAACCCGCGAGTCACTGGGGGGGGGGCTTTTTTTAGCCCCCCTGAGGAATATCTAAAATATCTAACGAAACATTGCAGCTATCGACGCCAAACTTCTAGTACCTGACCGGGCATCATTTTCACACCCTTTGCATTTTTTTTATTTCGTTAGAATTTTTGGAAGATAAAGCTAAGTTAGTGACGCAACTACACCACGATTTTGACACTAAAATCAGCTAAACTTTAGTGAGAACTGCTAACGAATGTCATGTCAATATGACAAAATGGATCCGAAAAAAAGGAGAAGATAGCAAATGTCAAGGGCTACAATATGGGCTATCTCAGATATTTGAAAAAGTGATTTTTACCCCAAAATTTGCTCAAAAATTTACTTTTTTTTGAAAAAAAACGACAAAAATCAAAAACTTTTTAAGAGATATTCAAAAAACCGGAAAAATATGTTAAATAACTATACATATTCAACAACTATTACCAAATTCAAAATGATATCTGTATTTTCGACTGAGTTGATGGCATCTAAGGTCAATGGGTAACTCGCGACGTCAAATTTTTGAAATTTTCATTTTTGTCCTTTTTTGACCAGATTACAGACAAATAAAAGAGCAGGCACTGTTATTCTGAACAAAACCGGTCTAGATAAATGTTATTGATTTACTTATTAATCAATTTCAAATTTTGACCTTTGTGGCATGACTTTGATCCTTTACTTTACCTTTCATTCACGTACCTTAAAGCATGTTGTAAATGAGTATCAATTTCGTGTTCCTACACGTAAATCGTATGCTACATCATGTGTTGCAGACTTTCGTATAATTTTTTGCAGAGTGACCCGTATGTGACCTGACCTTGACCTTGACATTTTTGCAAAAATCCCCGATTTAGCTCATTATGGATGTGTGTCATGCATTTGAGAGCATTCTGGGTGATCATTGGTGCAACCAAATTGCTTGGATTTGAATGAAAATATGTCTATAAAATTTTGTCTGTAAATTTTGAAACTTTGACCTGACCTGTGACGTCACCAAACTGACCTCTAGGGCAACACAAATTATTTACGTCGATGAATTTTCCTGGCGCTATCGATTGCCGTTTTGATTCAAGGCGATCGTCTGATGGTTCCGAAGATACAGGGGGGCAAAAAAGGCCCCCAGTCATCGTTGTTACAGAAATACCCCAGTGACTGCCGGGTTAACCGGGGTGCCGCCACTGACCAGAGGGGCGCCGTCACGGTCTGGTCATAGGGCGGCTTATGGCTAGGGACGACACATGGCCATGATATGAGGGCGGCATCTGACCATGCAGCAAACGTCAGATATTGAACCCCGTAACCAGGATTATTTCAGCGTCTTCGGCGCGGAAACTGGTCTGCTAACGAGACAACTCCGCGCTTTCGGCGCAGAGGGGGCGCCCTGCGCGGCACACACAGGGGGGGGGTGGCCTATTGTGTCATGCCGCGAAGCAGCACGAAGTTTTCAAAATCTTCACTGTGGATAGCTAGATTTTGACTGCTGCAAAGACAATTTTTTGTACATCCGACCAATTTTGGGCGGGCAAAGCATAGTATCAGGACCTTTGGAGAGGGAGCATGGCCCCTTTGACCCCCTGGATCCGCCCCTGGTCTGGATCCGCCCCTGAAATACGCTCAACTACAGGGGCGCCGGAACTCTCCAAAAGTTGGGGGGGGCGGAGGCATTCTGAAGTCGATTATTTCCATGCAACGCCATAAGCATAATGTTTAAATCTGGCAATGTTGGGGGGCGGCTTCCCCCTCTGCCCCCCTCCGGTTCCTGCGTCCCTGCTCAGCTATCAGCAAATTCCCAAGGCTATTCGGTTGTTCACTGAAAAGCCTCGTGTACTGTGGGATAGCCTAGCCCGCAAGGCAGCTGTGTCGTGCGGTACAGTCTAACTCCCAGTTAGCAATGTGCTGCGGTGAAGCTAAGGCAGCAGACAGCGATTGAGTGCGGGCTGCTGGCACATCGCGTTGCACTTGCTTCCTAGTTGGGGAACGTATGTTCATTTATTACGTAACGTTTTTATGGCATTATTAAACCTCTCTCCACTATGTTACGCTTCATAATGTTTCGCCTGACCGCTCTTCTAAAATGACATGGCACCAACGAGTCTGAACCCTTCTGTAAAAAATACAAACTGCAAAATCATGCATACCCACTTCATGTAACCATACAACGTTCTAACGGTGAATATCAATGAATGCAAGGTTCTAATGCTGCTAATCATCTGTATGTGCTTTGTATGAGTAATGAGTACATACGGTATGTGTTGTCGTCTAAGATTCATGTTAACTTTCCAGCGTTACTCCGCATCTGTGCGACCCCTCCCCCTCACCCCATGTAATGCTTCGTAACACTGCCGCAAGTCCCCTCTCACCCGCTTCAAGTGTTACATAATATATGAACGGTGCCTTGCGCTAGTACCTATGATGTGTTATCGCTTTTTCACTTTCAAAACTCTGACAAGCTTTCCATGCGCAGTGCGCACTGGATACGGGGACACATTTGTGCCCCCCATGTTTTTCGCTGAATAGCTCATACAACCAAAAGCAGAGTGCAGGACTCTGGTCTCTTATACGATATCACGACAATATTAGCGGATCATGATAGACGCATCACAATTGGAAGCAGTCGGAGGACCCTCGACCGTGCGACCTGACTCTAATGCTTTGTGTTTGAGCTGACTCCTGATACTGGAATGTTTGCAACTTCTCTGAAAGTTGTCCAGTGTACGCCGCTTTTTGCTGGTGCAAAATCATGAGTATATTCGCTGCTGAATCCTCGGATTTCCTGTAGATTTGTTTCTCCACAAAACGTGCTCAATTATTAAATGAAGACTATATTTTAGTACTTTGTGGGCTTGATGAGTCTATATGAGAATTTTGGGACTAGAGAAACCTTCACGCTGCAATATGTATGACTAGTGGTATGTAGGCTAATGGTTATAGCCAAATGTGAAACAGTCTACTTTCATCAACATTCCTGATAAAGAGAGATGAGACGACATCGGCTTTAAGGAGGCGAATTCTAATAATAGGGCCTTATTTTGTGCAGATGTCAAAACCAAACTCAAATTTATTTTCGATTGGACCTCTGTGGGTGTTTTAACTTCTACACTACTTAATTTAAATGAAAATCCAGCAAAATGGCCATCTCAACTCAAATATAATGTTAATGTGAAACATTCCCTTTAACGCTCTTCGGAAGCATATATCTTTGGAATCCTGCATCCGATTGACAAGCGGTCTTCGCCATCTGATAGCCTCATTCAATCACATTATGTTATTGACATGTTTCGTCTCACGTGAGGAATCAGCATGGCGCGTGACACGTGCCGCGTCAGGGGTGTCAGAAAACGTTATCCCGCTATAGGTCCCAGCCAGCAATTTGGTTGGGTACAGATTGGGACAGCTTGGGAAGAGCTATGGTAATCCACTTTCTCGCCACTCGGGCTCTGGGCACATTGTGGGCTTTTCCCAGGCATTTCGGATCAGACTGTGGTGCGCGATTGGGGGTAAAGTTGGGATTGTCCCAACTGGTCTGCAAATCTCATCAGCTGGTCTTATGATTGAAGAATATTTCCGCACAAACCTCCAACTTGGGAACGGCTTGGGCTATGTTTCCATTGTTCTTTCCCAATCGCCAGTAGTTGGGGTGTTGCGGTGGGAAACGTAGAGATGCCAGACCTCACACGATCGTTGGCTTTATTCCTATGGCACGGGAACGCACTCGACGTATTTCGTGAGTGGCTATATGGACCTTGACCAAAATAATGAACGTGGTGTCTTCGAATGCTCAGTCCTCCTCTGGTCGTTGAGACATAACTTCTTTAAGATCCGTAATATGTTTCAAAGGGGCCAAGGGGGATCACTGAACAGAAGTGAGCCTGCCTCCCAATCTGGTCCACTCGGCTAAGTGCATCAACATTGCCAAAGTTTTACCATCTATGAGCCTGGGTGGGTCTCGTAGTGTCGCTGGAACCATCTTGGGTATGTGCATTATGCAATCGCATACAGTTACCGTTGTGTGTTTGTATACGCCTTATGATATTGGTTAATCGCGCTTAAGACGTTAAAACATGTAGCGTATTTTCGACCACGACTCGCCATGCGGCTTCTGCTCGAAGGAGCTAAGGATGCCTTGGTTCAACGCCAGATATGGCGTTCATGCCTAGGCCATCCGCGCGCCGTCATGTTTCTTTTCCGGTGTATTTTATCGACATTTTGTTGATTTCGTTGTATCTGGCTCGCGATCCATTTAAGTAGGCGTATTCTGTTTTTCCTTGTACCTCATGGCTTTCTCAAGTGTCCGTCTGCTCGGCTTTGGCATTTGTCTTTTTTGCTCATCACTCGTTCATCGTTATTCATCTTTCGTCTGTTCTTAACTACCTTTCGTCTTTTGGTGTCATTCAATTTTATGTATTTGTACTTTGAATGTCAAATTTTAACGCTCATCCAGATCCTAGTGAAAATTATCCGGCTGATGGTCATCTGACCGATGGTGGCGTGCTGGCACCGAGCATGTGCGATACCTCCAAACCGTCCCGCGGAAGGCGGTGGTTCGTCGCCATGGAGGTGGGCCCTCCTCGCATAGATTACGTCGTTGCGGGGAATGGGCCCTGCCCGTGTACTTGGGGTGTGGCTTGCTCGGTCCGGCGTTTATTGTCTTGATGACCTCCACTTCAACTACTGTCTGTTCATTCCATGACCTTGGCGTAATGGTCCAAATCGGTGCGAAGGCTAGGTTCCTCATAGACAAATAACGACTTTCTTTACTTCTACCAAATCATGGCAGTTCTTCTGGAACATTGGTTGACGCTGTGGTTACGTCGTTTTTGGTGAAATATCCGTGCCTTTATCGACCAATGCCATGAGATCTTAATTCCCGTTAACCGGCCGGTGTGGGGCAAGGCGTGGGATATCCGATGGGATGGCAGTTTTCAATGTGTATTTCGCCTATTCGTGGCTCGGGAAAAGAGTGGCGGGACTTCAAGCGGACTTACGGGCTAAGTCGGGAATTCGGACCGTTTCAAGCCGTACGAAGTGTCTCATTTCCCCGAACCGACTCCCTGATGCCGATCCCGACCGGGGTGGCTGAGTCGAAGTCCGGAAATCCCGTTTGGGATCGGACCGGGATTGCTGGCTGGGATGAGAAACGGCTGTACCGATTCAGGTGCAATTTGTTGTGTGGTTTGAGACCATACGACTGGCAATGTTAAGCAAATCAAACTCTTGGTCACCCTGAACGAGCGCACCTGCACAGTGCATACCCCTGTTCCATCCACGAAATTATCTGCAAAACATCGTCTTATACCGGACCTATATTTCTCTGCAACCAAAAGTCGCAAGGACACGGGTTGAACATAGATGAGTAGAGAAACGATCCGCCCGGCGTATGCACTGTGTGTCGAACAGCGGCGCGTAACACGTGTAAAGTTACTGGCTATACAAATTCAAATTCATGGTTAAATGAAGTTTTCACGATTTAAATCAGTTCTCTGCACCTGTGGGGCGTATAACGATGAAACAAACACCAATGTGTAGAACAATATACCGTCTCTAAAATGCATGTAAAAATTTCGGTTTTAATGCAATATTTCGCTGCTAGAATCCACCCGTAATATACCCATTGCCGAATATAAAATACTTTCTTCACTACACGGCCGTAGCGTCAAAACCAAAGGGTGCTTAACGATACAAATTATGCAGCTGTAAAGTGCAATCAAATCCATCCTTTACCCACCCAAAATTTATATTTTCTTTCAAACATGAAGCTCATAATTTTAGGTTTAAAAGAACACTGTACAACTTATTTTGTTCAAAGTACCTATACAATATTGCATCAAACGATTTAGTTTGGATCAATTTGCGACCGCAAAACAACACATAGTGAAACAATTTAAAAGACATCTTCGCACAAACCAATTATCCGCTGGGCGGATACAATATTGGCTCATATGTTAACTCCAAACTCTTTATTGTAAGCCCTACCCGACATTGGTGGTTTTCTCGGCAACGACTAGTCACACGGACATCAGACAAACACAGATGTGTAGAAAAATGATCGGCCCGGTGAACCCACAACCACACCCACCCACACCATGCCATCAACCACACCATCACTCCACACCATTACCCATACCATTACCCATACCATCACTCCACACCATTACCCACACCATCACTCCACACCATTACCATGACCATACCCAGACCCACAATAACATAAATCAAATTGTGCATTGCGCAAACGTCCCTTTAAGAACGATTAAGCTGAAATACGGTGTGATTTGAGACCACAACACTGGCAATGTCAAGCAAGTCAAACATTGGGTCACACTGCACGTGCGCAGGTGCACACCGTTATTCCGTAACTAATGTCCTTGCTAACGGGTTTAATTTCGGACCTCGTCTCGTGCCTTGCTCCTGGTTTTAAAGGGAATATAGCCCACTTTAACATGTGTAGTTTTTTTCA
Source organism: Semibalanus balanoides (assembly GCA_014673585.1). Taxonomy (NCBI): domain Eukaryota; kingdom Metazoa; phylum Arthropoda; class Thecostraca; order Balanomorpha; family Balanidae; genus Semibalanus; species Semibalanus balanoides. Next base: position 175,689 of record VOPJ01012885.1, read on the forward strand.
TTGAGATAGCCAGATTGGTCTGGTGTACTGAGAAACTCCAAATCTGAATTTTGTTGTCCTTCGAAAACGACCTACGTTGGTGCTTTGAGTTACACGATCAAATCCGGTTTCGGTGATATTTGGGCGCATATTTTTAAAGGAAATTTCGTTGACGATTCGGCCATATGTCATACAGTAGTTTTGTCCGACTTGTGATTTTCACCCGCATCTGCGTTTTTTCGCTCATTTGTGAATCGCAGCCTTGATTTGAACCGTCCGCCCGCCACCGAAGGGTAATGGCTTGTCAATTTCGAAATGGTTGTAAGTTCTTAACATCAACGACTTCAACATCAGGTAATACTTCAGCAAAGCACCGACTTTTGGGAGTGTTACCACCCATGCGAATTTTGGAGGTGCGTTGCTTGAAGTATTTTTCGGTAATACTTCAACAACGCACCTCCCAAATTCACCAAATCACACAATAGGCTAATTCACTCTGGTGTGGATATACTTTTAACTTTTAAGTAACTATCTTTGTCAATTGTGAGTCGATTTCCAATTGAAAATTACCAAAAAAAAATGCTTGGGATAGACCATAGTGCAAACATTAACACATTTTAAATCGCGTCCAATATTATTGGCCAATATTATTGGTGTCCAATATTATTGGCGAGTCGAGAACCAGCGAACGCAGTTGTTTATGGTTTTACATAACTGATACATGGGGCATCTTTTGCCGTTCGCTGCCTCCTTGTGACGTCACAACTGGTTTTGGTGACGTAAGATTGTTGTGACGTCATCATGCAACGTTATATTATTTTCCAATTACACTAATTGCCTACTTTTTTGCGCAAAAATGAATGCCAGAACCGTGATCAGGGCACTCTTCTCTATCATTCTTCATACTTTTCCCAAGGTGCTATATTCTCTTTAAGGCGTCTTACTGGTGTTTGTCATCTATCTTATCAACGAAGACAAATAATATGAAATGCCATGGAAGAATAAAGAGGGTATGTCCATTCTCTTGCATTACAGTTGACATCTTTTTATTTTGTCCGTAGCATTTCAATTCCTAAATACATCCTAACTAATGCCCAATCTTGACTATGAAGCTATAACCATATATCAGCCCACAATTGGCCGCCGTAGTCGATGTTCTATTTACGTGTCGGCCATCACGTGGTGGGTGTATTGGGTACAGGAGCACTATCGGGGTCACTCTCACACCTGGACACTCCCACTACCACCGTCGGCCGGCCGGCCGGCCGGACCGGACCGGAACCGGACCGGACCGGACCGACGGTATCCGGACGGACGGACCGGACCGGACCGGCCGGACCGTGACCGGACCGGACGGACCGGACCGGACCGGACCGGACCGGACCGGACCGGACCGGACCGGACCGACCGACCGACCGACCGGCGGCCTACTGCATCACGCCCTCTGTCAACGCCGTGACGTCACCACTCCGCTGGCATTGGTCCAGCGGCCGGCCGTCAAAGAGTGACGTCACGCAGTGCGTCACCGCTCGCCGACGCGGCCTTCCCGGCGACCTTCGGTGCGGCCCCATTAGACAAACGAGGACGAATGGAGGCCATCGCGGCGGCCGCGGCCACCGGCAAACAACTCACTACAGAGGACACACGCCGCCGCCACCCGCAAATAGCCTGAACGTGTCCACTGCGCACCATCGCGTCCACTGCGAGGCCGTGTGGTGGAAGGGCACTGAGATTCGGAGAATACGGGCGTGTTCTCTGACCCGTCAATTCCTACGGTGATTCCAGGGAATCGGTAGAAATGTGCTTTCTATCGATTCCCGAAGCAACGAGTTTACAGGAATATCAATGTATAAAAACATTGCCGAGCTACGGTAGAGTAGATTCCTGCCAGTAATGTGCACGGTCAGAATACGGCCTACATCCCGCTCACGAGTCTTGAAGGCCAGGCGCCCCATCACGCAATGTGACGAGAATAGAACCATGTTGTATCGAGTCGATATATATGTACAGAAGAATGTCGGCAATGTTGTCTCATGTTGTAAAACGGCATTCGCGTAACGTTCACATTAATGAGGATAACCCTTAATTAGACCGATGTAGCTCATAAATGCGCGAGAACATTATCCTGCGCTTGACCAGGGTCTCAGCCGAACACCATTGACGGGGGGGGGATATCGCCCCTCCCACCCGTTATCTCCGGAACCAATAATCGCAGCGAGACACGCAAGGCGTTGTTCGAAATCTCTCATTGAGACGCATCCAAGGCATACCATAGTTTTTATTGAAATCACATCAGGTCAAGGGCAAAAATTAGATTCTTGTCAAAGGTCAAGGTCACCAAAGGTCACTATCCGAAAAAGATTTTCGAAAGTCATGCGACATATGTTTGGTGGTCTGCTTTTTACGTATAGTTTGAAAGTCATAATAATTTTACAATCCAAACTCATTTTAAATGAAGTAAGTGTGAAGCTCAGGTCAAATTCAGGTCACATAAGGTCAAAATGTGAAATTAATAAACAATGACAAAAAACATTTCAATTTTTTTTCAGAAATACAGTGCCGATATTTATTTGTCCTTATCTCTTGTCACATAAACCCAAAAACGTTATTTCAAAATATTACGTCATCGTTGATAATACTTGGGAGCCATTACTCACTCAAATATAATGATATCATTGTGAAACTTGGTTTTTGCATTTTTCATATGTAGTTCTCCAACATGTATTCCGTTTTTCAACATTTTACAAAGTTTTAATTTTGTGACCGTTTTCCCCATTTTTTTGTCAAAAACCAAAATTTTCGAAAGTCCTTAACAACTATTTTGTAGGCATTGACATTTCTATCTTTTGACGTTTTTGGCTTGCATTTTAGTCAAAACGTGGCCTTTGCATGGCCTGTTTAATTTTAGCAGATTTTGTCGTGAAACTCGTGTGTAGTGACATCGCAAAATGTGTTATGTCTAAAAAATTATCGACGACATCTCTTCATTTTTCACAGCAGATGTAAAATTGATGTGGTAAAAGGTATTGAAAGTTCACGTTGATAGGACTACTGTGCTTTTGAGCTATCGTGAAAACTCGTCAGGGGGGCAGTAATAAGCGCACGTTATCATGCGTCTAAAATTGCACATTGCCCTTCACGAAACACCCCTGTTCTGCCGCATCTGCTTGTCCTTAAATCCCTCCATCTTATGTCTTAGGAGCCGTTGGATTAACAGTACCCATTTTGCCCTATTTTTACATCACAAATTCACAATTTTCTGCCTTGTGTGGCAAATTGTCTTTATTTTGTTCGCCAGTGGTGGACAGAGTCGAATCCGAGGAAGCTATGGCTGGGCCGAGGCAGACAGCCGACACAGCCAGTCGGCCAAAAATAGCCTGCCGGCGGCGGCGGCGGCGGTGCGACACGGTGCAGTCGGTCCACCGGCTCCGGTCACGAGGCTGCAGTGTTACCACCGTGTGGACCAGACAGACGACCGGCCGGCCGCCACTACCGGCCCCGCCGCGCCGCCTGCATACACGCCCCACTGCGGGCTGTTCTCTTTACCCGGGCAGGTGTGGGAGATCGCCCCACTGCAGGCTGCTCTCTTTAGCCGGGCAGGTGTGGGAGATCGCCCACTTCAGGGCTGTTCTTTCTTTACCGGGCAGGTGTAGAGATCGCCCCACTGCAGGAAAGCGTGCTCTCTTTAAAGACATAAAAGACATAAAAGAAGAGTGCAACAAAAGCCTCCAGGGCCCATACGGGTTGACATATCCCCCCCCCCCACCCCACCAGTCTCACCCTCCAGTTCCACCCAACCTACTAAAACAAGTCTAATCCCACTATACTTATGAACTAATCTCCTTCTCTGCTAGTATTTATCTATCTAATTTTGAGGAGGCAGTGACACTGCCAGTAGCGACATCCCCCGGTAGGCTTATTCCAATTGTCCTACCACCCTTCTTGCTGATAAAATGACTGAGTCGTAGCCTAGTTCTACTTGTTTTCATTACGAAAGTTTTATGCTTGAATGACCTCTACTACGATTTTCCCTACTGAATTCAAACATTTTCCTTTAAATATCCAGGAATGTTGACCATTCACAAATTTGAATACTTCAATAAGATTTCCTGCTTAGCCTTCTATATCTAAGTGAAAACATAACCACCATTTCTTAATCTTCTTCATAAGGCATACTATTAAAAGACAATTACCATTTTGTTGCCCTTTTCTTCTGAAACTCTTTCTAACAACCAAACAATCTTCTTCATATGTTGGAGACCAGGCTTGCACGCAATACTCTAGATGTGGTCTTTAAACATCATGCCACAATACAGTTTTTGTTATTACCTCTTCACTTTGTATGGTAAATTTCTGTTAATAGCCCCCCAGTATTCTAAGCGCTTTTTTTCCTAGATTCTACGAACCTATCCGACGATGATAGTCTGCTGTTTTACCACGACCCCTAAATCTCTTTCCTTTTCAATCTGCTCTAGTTTCTGCCCACCCATTCAATACTTCTGCTTACTGCTAACTCGTCCAGCGTGCATGATCTTACATTTACTCAAATTGAATTTCATCTGCCATGCTTCAGACCACTCAACTAGCTTGTAAACAGGTCAGCTTTGAAAAAACATCCTATCATGTCTTCCTCTAATAATCCTTGACAACTTTTAGATCATCTGCAAAATTTTCAATACTTTGCTGTCTAATAAACTCTTCTCAATTGTATTCACATATATTATAAACAGCAACGGGCCCAGGACTGAAGCCTTGTGGAACTCACTGAGAACCTCCTTCCATTGTGATTTGCACCCATTTATATACCCTTTGCTGGCTCCTGATAGCCACGACTCTTACCAATCAAGAAATCTTGCCCCCGATTCCATGAATTTTAAGCTGCACCCTATTCTTTTATGGGGGACTTTGTCAAAAAGCTTTTACTGAAATCAAGAAAAGAATACATCCTAGCTGATATTTTCCCTGATCAAAAGCCTCTCTGTTACAACATCCAAGAAGTTCCAGAGATTAGTTAAACAAGAACGGGCCCTTCTAACCATGCTGAGTAATCATGATGAGCTCGTTTGCTCCAAGGAATTCAACAATCTTATCTTTTGATGATTGATTCTAGCACTTTTGCAGACTAATGAGTCGACTAACCGCGTCTGTAGTTTTTCTTTCTTTACTTTTATCTCCTTTTTATGAATAGGAACAACATTTGCTCTTTTCCAATCAAGTGCGAAATTTCATCTCTGAGAGTGATTTTTTGAAAATATTATGGCTAATGGAACTTTGATAACTCTCTTTCTGCTTCCCTTAAAAACCTTAGCATGAATTTCATCAGGCCCCTTCTGCCTTGTTGCGTCCTTACTTTCTTTAGATATTCCAGAAAAAGTTCACTACTTATGCTACCTAGCTCTCCTATAGTGCCTCGGTCTCTGGACTGGGGCTGCAGTGCTGCAATATTACTCTATCCTCGATAGTAAAAACAGCTTGGCGAACTTATCATTAACACTTCAACCCATTTCCCACTGTCCCGGTAACTAAACACATTCATTTATTTTAAAAGGACCCTATATTTTTTGGAAACTTACTCAACTTGTTAAAAACTGAAGAACTTCTACTATCTGCATTGCAATGTCTTAGCTAAATCAAGTTCCTTTGCCCCTTTTAGCTGCTCTAACCTTTTTTCTTTATGTATTCCTTTGCATTCTGATTAGGCCTTTCTGATTTATAATCTCAGTGGTGATGCCTTTAAATTGCCAAATGCACTTCTTTTAGCTTGAATAGCACCCCTTACTTCTGGGGTAAGCCAAACTGGTGCCCTTCGTTCTGTTTCTTGTGCCTGAGAAGGTATATGTTTATTCGGAATTTGGGCTTAGTCTAGCTTTGGAAAGCATCCAGCCCTCGAAGCATTCTAAAACCTGCCAACTCAGCACTCCATTGTATATGTGCGAAGATCATTTCTGATGCTATCAAAATTCGCTGATTGAAGTTTGGGACATATAAGAAGGTTATCTTTTGGCCAATACCTGATGCAGATATTTGAATTTAACCTTATTGTGATCACTGGTTCCTTAGACCTTTCGCAAGACACTTATGTCACTAAACTAGTTCTCTATTGTCTGAGAATTACAAGCGTCCAAGAATGAACAATGTCTGGTTGGCCTCTTTTACAAACTGATGCATAAAAAGCCTTCCTCCTCAAAGATTTGCCATATACAACCCTACACTCATTTGTTTCTCTGCTATACTTTCATATCCTTTTAAGTTTAAAATCTCCCATAATAGACATTGAGTACGAAAAGTTTCTACGTATCTCCTCACAAATATCTTTGTCTGCTTTCAGTTTGGAGAACCTTGGAAGGTTCCCTGATCTATAAAATGCACCCAATCCCTCCAATTTTCCACTGTTTCCTGAACCAAATTTAATGTCCCAAGGCCAGATTTGATTCTACTGGCCTTTACTTTCCCAGAATCATCACTTAGTAGCGCCAAACAAGCTATTTACATATACAAGCACTCCTCCCCCTGCCGTGATTCTTTGCAGTATGAGAACATGTTATACCCTTGCAACTCCAAAAATCCTTGTAGTCTATCGCTATTAACCCCCACTAACCCATGTCTCAGTTACGCAATGATATCAGGCTTTCAAGGGCAAAATAACACTCAAACTCATCAAATTTAAGACCTGATACTTGGCATTCAGCATCACGCATGTTATATTATCATTTTTGAAGCTTGCTCTACTTCTGAGAGAATTATGATCAACTGCCCTATTTGACATGACTTTGTCATTGACTAATTATCTGATGCCCTGGTACTTAGCGTCCCCGAAACCCCCCCCCCCTCCTAATTAGTTTTCCCTGATCACCGTATCTGGTTATGCATCCCCCAAAACCCTTCCCCCTCATTGATTTTACCACAGTGACTGAATCGCCGGTAAAAAAACTTAGGGGCTAGTAGTTGACAGATTTCACTAAATTTTCAAACACATATTGACACGTTCCAGAAAATTGGCACAGGCCTGCTTATTGCACTAAGTCACGCTCGTCATGTTATACCGGTCAGCACTCAAGGTCATAGTAGAATCACTTGACTGTCCATCGTAAGATACTGTCTGTCTGTGTATGGGATCGTGTGGAACTAGACCAAATGCGAAGAATCCAGGAAATTGTGAACTTTGTGCCGAGTTGTAACGGTAGGCTACGCAATACCTTGTATCGGAACGCGATTGTACTGTTGGGATGGCTAGGCTCAGCAACTTATAGATTTCACACGATATGTGCTGTGCAGCGTTGTTCATTCTCGCCATGGGGAGCTGCACTATCTGAGTTCTCACAATCGGTCCGCGTGCCATTGATGTACACGAGCACGATACCGCTTCACATGCTAAGAAACTGGACATTTGCCACGCTTACGCACCGAAGTCCGGCCGACGTAGATTGTGTTTACCGTGGTGTTTCCTTGCTGAACACCGGCACGTCTGGATCCTGCCGGCCCTAGCTTTCGTGCCACTTTGATGGCTGCCATGAGAGCTTGATGGTTCTTGATATGTAGACGAGATAGGGATTCACAGTTGGTGCTGTCGATCATCATGTCTTATTGGTCTTATAGTTGTTTGGTGTACATGCTTTTTATTGGAGTGTATTTTTAGTATGCCCGTTTAAGTGTTTGTGGCTCATCAACCTCATTGTGGTCCCCGATTGTTTACAACTATGACGTGAAAAGACGTGAAAAGCCTCGTAGTGTATTTGCGGGAACTTTTTTTTCTCGAATAAACTGATACTGATTTACTGATAAGTGCAAAGTCCATCCTCCATTTATAGTTACCTACCATATCATAAAACTGCGTTCCCCCATAGGTTCTACATATCTAAGCCCCATTTCTGAACAGAAATTTTTGAACCGAGCGGCGTTCACAGCCAGAGCTCTGGAAGTACCACTCAGTGTTGTACCACACCAGGAAGGATACCAGTTCACAATGGACTGGTTTCTGCGTCTCCTTTAGCTGCTGCACGTCTGCGGGTAATTCCTCTACAAACTGTACACTCTTCCTGGGTCCCTATATCATTCACCCCCACCTGAATTAAACTGCCTCTGCGGCTACACTTTCCCAGTTCTTCCACCATATGACAGGGCGATATCAGCAATCTTTTGCCCCAGGCTTTGACCACACATCTGTCTCTCTTTCCACAGAAGGTTCGCCTTGAAGGGCCTTTCCCTTGGAAATCCCCCAACCACTAGATATTTAACTTCTTCCTCCTCAACCTCATCTACAGACTCCAACACACTGAACCTATGGATACACTAAACTGGTGGAAACCCCTGGGGTTGTTCGCCTGACTCTACCCTTGTACCTTTGTCCATCCCTTCCTGATCCCCTTCCTCTTCCTTCTCAGAACTGGCACCACCCTCCATTACCCAAAACACCCAACCTCATCCCTACTGTCTGTGGCCTACCTTACCTTTCCTTAACCCTCCTCCCTTATGTCCTTTCAGCACTACCAACTGGTCTCCTGATCCTGTAGGGCTCTCTTTCTGATCCCCTAACCACAACCTGCTGCATACGTTCCCTGGGCAGGAGCTACACCCTCCTGGCAAGATCTACGGCCTCCTGCCAGAGCTACACTTTCCTGAGAGCTACAACCCCCTGCGGAGCTACTACCTACCTGCGGAGCTACTAACCCCCTGCGGAGCTACATCCCCCTGTGGGATCTACACCCCCCTGCGGAGCTTTTAACCCCCTTTGATCACATCCCCCTGCGGTAAAACCCCCTGCAAGGCTACAACCCCCGGAACTTACAACTACAACACCTTCCTGCGTGCTTATCCTTGCACTACACTTACTTAACTGTCCCCTTAGTTCCCCTACTGTTGGCCTTCAAGCTCCTCTACCTTAGCCTGGAGGATTTGATCCTAGTCATGATTATTGAAGCTATAAGTAGAATAAGTAGCTTAAATATATCTTACAATATGCACTTCCCACTAACTTAATATCTTAACTCAACTGCTTATCTATCTTAAACTATTTTTTTTTCCTTAAAACTTAAAAAAATTACTTAAAAAAGAATGTCACCTTAAGCAAACCTAAAGCTAGTGGACACGCCCAAACAAAATTTTTGGCGCAAACAGCTACAATGAAAATCCTTAAAAAAAAGACATTTCAAGAGCTTAATATCTAACTTTGAACGCCAAAATACCAATCCATAAAACGACTCAGAAAACTAAATAATCCTTAAATTTAGATCTAACGTGGTTCCTTAAATAAATCACAAAAACACACTCCCAGACTGATGGTCAAGACAATTATGGCGCAAATAGCTAGAATGAAAAGGCGGGCAGGTGTGGGATATCGCCCACTGCAGGGCATGTTTCTTTAGCAGGGCAGTGTGGGTTGTGGGAGATCGCCCCACCTGCAGGCTGCTCTCTTTAGCCGGGCAGGTGTGGGAGATCGCCCCACTGCAGGGTGCTCTCTTTAGCCGGGCAGGTGAGGGAGATCGTCCCACTGCAGGGTGCTCTCTTTAGCCGGGCAGGTGTGGGAGATCGCCCCACTGCAGGGTGCTCTCGTAGACGGGCAGGTGTGGAGATCGCACTGCTGCAGGGTGCTCTCTTTAGCCGGGCAGGTGTGAGCGATACTAAAATAAAGTGAGACATCCTAGCAGGCTCTTGATAATGAAAAACACAGCACTAGTTTAAAGCGGCCAAGTTAGGGGGCTTGAGAGATCGCGCCGCGATCCATACCACACCGTTCTAACGACGGCTCCTCGCCGTCGGTGTTTATATGACACTGTTCTCGCTAACCCCGGCTGCTGGCTGAGTGGGTGAGGCTGGGATGTAGTGGGTGGTTATATGACACTGTTCTCGCTAACCCGGCTGCTGGCTGAAATTTCTGGTGAGGCTGGGTGTAGTGGGTGGTTTATATGGCACTGTTTCTCGGCGGCTAACCCCGGCTGCTGGCCTGAGTGGGTGAGGCTGGGAAATGGTAGTGGGCTGGTTATAGTGACACTGTTCTCGCTAACCGGGCCGCTGCGGCTGATAGTTGGATATTGAGGGCTGGCATGTGATGGGTGGTTAATATGGACTGTTCTCAGTGCTAACCGGCTGCTGGCTGAGTTGTTGAGGCTGGGGTGTAGTGGGTGGTTAATATGACACTGTTCTCGCTAACGCCCGTCTGCTGGCTGAGTGGGTGAGGCTGGGATGTAAGTGGGTGGTTATATGGACACTGTTCTCTGTAACCCCGGCTGCCTGGCTGAGTGGGTGAGGCTTCGGATGTAGTGGGTGGTTATTATGACACTGTTTTCCTCGATACCCCGGCTGCCTGGCTGAGTTGGTTGAGCTGGCATTGGTAGTGGTGTTATATGACACTGTTCTCGGCGCTAACGCCGGCTGTTCTGGCTGAGTTGTCTGAGTTGGGTGCTCGGCATGTAGTGGGTGGTTATATGGTACTGTTCTCCTAACTCCCGGCTGCTGGCTGAGTGGGTGAGGCTGGGATGTAGTGGGTGGTTATATGACACTGTTCTCGCTAACTCCGGCTGCTGGCTGAGTGGGTGAGGCTGGGATGTAGTGGGCGGGAGGACGGCTGGCAGCAGAGGCAGGCGTGTGTTGAGACGGCGCGGCCGGCCGGCGGGCGGGCGGCGGCCGCCAGTGGTGGTGGCTGACGGCGTCACGGCCCGGAGCGGCGCCAGAGACCTCGTCTGCGTCACTGGCGCCTGGCAGCCGGCTGACGGCGGCGGCGGCGGCGGCGGCGGCGATCCATACGGCTGCATCAGCTGGCCGACTGCCAGCCTGCCGCTACGCCGGCGGCCACCGCGCAGAGCCGCCGCCGCCGCCTCCCGGCGTTCATTCATAGATCTGCCCCATTCAGAGAGAGAGGAGAGAGAGAGTTGTCTGAGTGTGTGTGGCCGGGAGCGGAGTCCGGAGCTGGCAGCAGCCAGCGGTGGCCACACACCGCGAACCTTACACCGCACCTCCAGCACTGCCAGTCTCAGATTGGCTGTCGTTACATCGGCAGTTCGGCTGATTGCGACGCACTGCTAAACGCCTCGAAGCAGATCAAAACAACACCTATAGGCAGGTCAAAACACAATCTGGATGATGCACTGGCTACAGAACCCGGTGCACGAGACTAAAAACAGAATGTGACATTAACCCCTATTCTGAGGGATGAAAGTATAGAATCTGTCGGGGGGGGGGGGCTTATTCGCGCTCCTTCAAGATCTCCGCTGCCATCAAGGCTAGACATGAAAACTTGGTGTGTTGACTAGGTCGAAAATGAACTCTATTTTGTCAACTTTTGTGACCTTGGGTCATTATCTTCAAGGTCAAATGACGTAATCAAAAATTATTTTTTGTCAAAAACAATGATATTTTCAGGAAACCTTGCATTATCTTCGGAAACTATGGCAGCTAGGAGGAATCCGAAAATCCTGTAAAGCGTTTTTAATTGCTTTCACCCGTAAGGCATCAGAAATGACTCAGGTCAATGGTTTGGACTGTAGAGTCAACAAATGTTAAAAAACCTGTTTTCAGCAAATTTTGTTCGTTAATAACTTTTATCTTAAGTATATACAGCACTTATTTTGGTACCATCGTGTTTCTCTCGTCATGCGGTTCGAATCATATCATTTTTTCAAATCAAAAATTTGACCCGGTCAAGGTCAAGGTCAAGGTCATCAAAGATGTAAGTCGGTCCAAATGCATATCAAAAAGACGCGTATTGACGAGACAAACATTTTTGAGACCATTTGTGAGTCTCTATAAATGTTCTGTCACGAGTTTTGAATTAAAAGGTGTAAGTGACCTTGAATGACCTTCAGAAAGGTCACTGACTAAAAAGCATTCACCTTTCATCAAGAAGGGCCTAAGATGACATGATATGAAGTAATTGGATTGATGCAGTGTATCTCAAACCCTCGTTTTTCATTTTTTCACCATATATTATATTGGAAGGTTAGCATTTTGACCTGACATCACGGTCATCAAATATTTAGAATATCACCCCTGAAGAATTTCAACAACATTATTTGGCATGTTTCTTCACATATAATCGTTTTTTTTAAATCGTCTTGAAAATAAAACAAACTTGCATCATTTTGTAAAAAAAATAAAGTTTTTCAAAAAATTGGATTCAAATCAAAATTTTGAAATTTTGAGATAGCATCGAGAACATCAATTCTCTACCGATGTCTGTTTTGCTAACACTTCTCTTCAACACACCAACTCTCCATGAGTGCTAACCATGCAAAGATTTTGTGTCAAAAGCCGGCGAACACGCCCCCTAAAACTGTCCTGGACCCCCTCCTAATAATCCCTCAATTTGGAAAAAAAGTAGCACCATTCGATGGGCGCAATGATGTTAGGAAAGCCCAGCAATTTGAAAGATTCTGAGTTGAGTATGAAGACCCGTATGCGGAAAAACCTCAAAGGGGGGCCGATTCGGCCCCCGACAGTATAGGGTTAAGGCAAATTATTATGAATAGATAGAGAGGAGCGCCCACAGTTTTTAAGGCTGACAACCGATTACCAATTCGGTCACAATTTTCTTCGGTACCACAGATATATAGAGAGTTACGCCAGATTTTGACACATTAAATCCTACTAGCGGCGCCTTCCTGGTGTTTATTATGGCTTAAGGCATGCTCGTCTTTGTCATCGTATTAATTTATTCTCAGATAATATAGAGATATGATAATCTTGATTCGCACTAAAGCGATCAAGGAGTTGGTTAAGGGCTTCTCTAAGTGATTTTTGGAAAAAGTATGGGATACCGTGATTTGACATATTAGTATATATATGATTAGATAGAAAGTATTTACCTCAGTCTTCTATGGCTTCACATGACGAATCACTCATCAATACCAACATTATGTATAAGTTTGAATACAATCGGCCGGTAAACAGCAAATACGTATTTGGCCGGCTTTTCATTTAAGTTCCTCTTTATAGGTGACCTAAGGTCAAATAGTGACCGGTAGGGGTCAAGTCTTGAGTTGTGCACCATTGGGGGGGTTAAATGGAAGACGTTGGTGTGACAAGGGCTTTTCTAAGTGATTTTTGAAGAAAAAAAAGTTATGGGGTACCGGAGATTTGACAATCCTCTCACTGTGAATAAGTAATATGTTTTGGCATTTCCGTAATGTTACATATCGTGTCCGTAACAGCACACAGTCAAAATTCGACAGTAAACACCAGCGTTGTCAATCGGTTACCAAAATTTCGGTTACTTAAAAAAATTGTGTGACCGATTTGGTAATCGGTCGGTCAGGTCAGACATTTTTGGGACACTTTTCAGTCAGCTTAATCTTAAACAATTAACTTTTTGTCACATCTTTACGCATTTTTAATTTCTATCTAGCAGATTGATACACATTTTGTTCTAAATTCAATCAATTAATCTAAATGTCTTTGGTCTTGCTTGCGGCATCCACTATTTTGCTTTGCAAATATATTTAGTTCCTTTTTCACAATTATGATGTCTTTTTTGAAACTGTACATGTAATTTCATGAATTATGATGTTAGCAAAGCTATTTTTGCCAATGTGTATAAATCAGTATACTATTTGAAAATTGGTCAAATCTATGGCATTTTCGGCTTCAACTAAAATCAGGGTTGGAAAAAAGCCGGCTTAAATTCAGCATCGTTTTGAACAGTCAACACATGTAATTAATGTATTAATGCAGGCAATAGCCGTTTTCACGATGGATTATTTTGCGCGAAATGTTTTAAAGCATTTTAAAATGTTTTAATATGTTTTAGTATGCAAGTTTTAGTATATGACATATTCCAAGAAATAAATTACTGACTTAGGCGATATTATCATTATACAAGAGTTGTGGAAGCATGAAATGAGCTCATTGCAAGATTATGATACAAAATTGGCCGTTTCTAAAGAACACATGCGTCTAGAGTCCATTCGTTCAGTTAAGCATATCGCCATACTAGTTACTCAATCTGGCAGCGTCATGGATCACAGGTCTGCCTTCGCATGGCGCTGATTGCGGCTAGAAACGATTCGCTGGCCATTGCTGGATTCAATTATGAGTCAAAGAACGGTGGAAATGGGCAGTACGTGAGCGACCCATAGGTGCCCGGGGGGGGGGGATGAAGCCCCTCAACTGAATAGGAACCTACATCCCTGATCTTCACACTTTTCTGGATAGCACTCCTGTGGGCCAAGCACCAGCCAGGCTTCTATATTGGGCCAGTTGTGACATGATCAACCGTCAACTTCTTACGCTATTGGCTGACGAGTGGGACATAGCCACCAGCTGTAGTCACTCGCTAATCCTCCGAATGCATCACTGTTTTCTAAAACGCTTATGTATTGATTATGGGAAACCGGTTCATATAAATGTTTCATGTGTTCATTGTAATACATCCTGCTTGTTGAAAATTCATGGGACAAATATATCTTTAAAGTCGACACTAAATATGTCGTATTCTAAAAACGAATGTGTTAGAAGTGCATTATTCTATCTCCAGCCAAGTATCGCAGACACTATATGTACAGTCTCTCTTGAAAGTATCTGTGCATGGGTTGCGGCGATCCGGCGAACTACCCAAACCAGTTTGAAAGCCCCTGTGTATTCGCGGCCGGACAGAGCTTCACCGCCGGTCAAGGGTCGTACAACCTCCACTCTCTTTTCCGACGCCACCAGGCGCCGCCTTGGCACTCGCCAGTAGTAAAGCTCTGTCGTTGTTTCGGGCCACAACGCGACGATAGTGAAATAAGCCGCAACTTTTAACTCTAGCCCACAAGTTTATAGAGTGAGAGCAGAGCGAGAGAGAGGCGAGAGAGAGAGAAGAGAGAGAGAGAGAGGAGAGAGAGAGAGAGAGAGAGAGAGAGAGAGAGAAGAGGAGAGAGAGAGAGAGAGAGAGAGAAGAGAGAGAGAGGAGAGAGAGAGAGAGAGAGAAGAGAGCAGAGCGAGAGCGAGAGCGAGAGCGAGAGCGAGAGCGAGAGCGGGCGAGAGCGAGAGCGAGAGCGAGAGCGGAGCGAGAGGAGAGCGAGAGCGAGAGCGAGAGCGAGAGCGAGAGCGAGAGCGAGAGCGAGAGGCGAGAGCGAGGCGAGAGCGAGAGCGAGAGCGAGAGCGAGAGCGAGAGCGAGAGCGAGAGGGCGAGAGCGAAGCGGAGAGCGAGACGAGGAAGCGAGAGCGAGAGCGAGAGCGAGAGCGAGAGCGAGAGCGAGAGCGAGAGCGAGAGCGAGAGCGAGAGCGAGAGCGAGGAGCGAAGCGAAGCGGAGAGCGAGAGCGAGAGCGAGAGCGAGAGCAGAGCAGAGAGCGAGAGCCGAGAGCGAGAGCGAGGGCGAGAGCGAGAGCGAGAGCGAGAGCGAGAGCGAGTAGGCGAGAGGCGAGAGCGAGAGCGAGAGCGAGAGCGGAGAGAGGCGAGAGCGAGAAGCGAGAGCGAGAGCGAGAGCGAGAGCGAGAGCGAGAGCGGAGAGCGAGAGCGAGAGCGAGAGCGAGAGAAGAGAGAGAGTGAGTGAGTGCGATAGTAAGTTTTGAGAGTGAGTGACGTGAGTACGAAGAGTAAATTCGAGAGATAAGTGCGAGAGTGAGTGAATGCGATACATGAGTGCGTGAGTGAGTGAGTGAGTGAGTGAGTGAGTGAGTGAGTGAGTGAGTGAGTGAGTGAGTGAGTTAGTGAGTGAGTGAGTGGTGAGTGAGTGAGAGGGGTTGGGCGGGGGGGGGGGGGGGAAATGAGTAGCGAGTGAGTGAGTTCGAGTGGAGTGAGTACGAGTGAGTGAGTACGAGTGAGTGAGTACGAGTGAGTGAGTGAGTGGGTGAGTGATCAGGGAGCGCGAGTAAGTGAGTCAGTGGTGAGTGAGTCTGTGAGTGGAGTGAGCTGAGTGAGGTGAGTGAGAGCGAGATTGCAAGAGTGAGTAAGCGGAGAGTACGGAGAGTGAGTGAGAGCGAGATGGAGAGAGCGAGAGAGCGAGAGTGAGTGAGAGCGAGAGTGCCAGAGTGAGACAGTGTATGAGTAGAGTGAGAGAGTGAGAGAGAGTGAGAGAGCGCGAGAGGCGAGGAGAGTTTTAAATGAGAAATTGCGATTCAACTATATAATAATTAATGAGTAAAATTGCATACTTTAATTATTACGCGTAACATTTGTATTATGCCAGTTGAGTGTTGACGCCTTTAAAATAAATTGGCAAATGTTATTATGTATTATCAAAATATCACCAACAGGCAATGCCCAGTGACAGGTGAAGTCGAAAGTTAAAACAGCATACATACATACATACATACATACATACATACATACATACATACATACATACACAACAGCATACATACACTACATCATACACATAATAAATAATAAAGATGATAAGCATTCAAAATCCACAGTAAAGGTATTAGCGGTGTCAATCGGTAAACCCAAATTTTGGTTTACGAAAAAAAGTGTGACCGTTCGGTATCGGTTGGCAGGCATATAAATTTTTGGAACTTTTCGGTCAGCTCATCTTGTTTTTTTAAATAAGTTACTGGTTTAAATCGGTCAAATCTTGGAAAGACATACTAAAAGGTATACTAAAATGAAAACTATCCTAATATATATTCTATTTTAGTTATTATAAATTATAGTTATATTATTATTATTAATTATAAATTGGCCCAAAGATCTGTCGAGCAAAACTGTAGACAATCGTGCATCAGCAAAGTATGGGGGCCCGGGACATGTGATTCTTGAACCTCCTTGAGCAGTCGCTCGCTCCCCTTGCGTTCCGATCCTGGTTGGATTACACCCAGGACTCTCGACTTGTTCCACCCAACGTGGTCTGGCCGGGTGGCGGCCATCGCAGTGGCACAGATATTTCAAGAGAGACTGTACAACGTGCAAGACTGTTTACCTCATGGCTAGTTTGCAGGTTGTTTGGATGAATATTTGCAAAATAATGAATAAATGTGCTGATTAACCGTGATACACATTATTTGCACAAAAATCAAATATGTTCGCAGTTATTTGTATGGTAAAATTATTAATTTTGAAGTACTTGATGTAGTGACGTCATTTAGCATAATATTGGAGCCGGTCTATGCCAAAGCAATTTGTTCCCGTATTCTGCTGCTTGGATAAGGTTTTGGTTGACGATAAAAATCAATATGTGTCTTAGGCCTTGTTTAAGCAATATCATCTGGAAGAGGCAGAGTCCCCTTAATACGTATCGGGACGATGCAATCGGACCATATATTGCACTCTCAAACACATCTTGACGTGCACCCTTATTTTGTCTTTAGTGCGTTTTATTTTGGGTCTAGGTCGTGCGGTGCAGTCTACCTCTCAGTTAGTGGTGTATTGCGGCACAGTTTACCTCTCAGTGAGTGGTGTATTGCGGCACAGTCTACCTCTCAGTTAGTGTTGTTTTGCGGCACAGTCTACCTATCAGTTAGTGGTGTATTGCGGTGCAGTTTAAGGCCGCAGTCAAGCGCGGTGGTTGCGTCGTCTGCTGACTCTATCGTGTCATGTTTTTTTCGGTGTGTGCGATGTATTGCCGCTGGTTTGGGTTCCAAAGGTTAAACAATGCCTTAAATAGACTGAGATCACATGAGCATTGAGCGAATGACTACAGGAGATCGGCAACTTGCCCGGCCAAACATTTGCGAGAAATGCTTTAACCCTTGCTACACGAGTCCCCGTAGGGCGAGGGTTAAAGCATTTTGTCGCAGATTATCCATCGTGAAGCGTCTTCTACTAAAAACTCCTAAAACATTTCGCGCAATGTTTTAAAAAACATTTTAAAATGTTTTTGGAGTGTTTTCAAAGTAGTAGACGCTTTCACGATGGACTAATCTGCGAAAAAATGCTTTAACCCTCGCCCTACGGGACAGTAGTGCAAGGCTTATAGCATTTCTCGCAAATCAGTCTATCGTGGAAGCGGCTACTACTGAAACATTTTTAAAACATTTTAAAATGTTTTAAAACAATTCGCGCAAAATAATTCATTGTGAAAACGGCTAATATATTGAATCCGATGCTTTTTATAACATATTTAATCCGATGCTTGTTTGTTACTGATCGCCGTGTAAGGACTATTTATCAAGTAATCTAAGTGCGGACAATATTAGGGGTCGAGCTATTACCATCAGGGGGAGGGGGAGAGAGCACTATAAATATATATAAATATGGGGGGGGGGGGGGCGGGGGGGTGGGGGGGGGGTGGGGGGGGGGGGAGGGAACCTCAACATGGGGAGAGGATGAGGCCCACCCAAAAGTATATAAATGAACACCTCTGTAGTGCAACTGACTGTCTGATGCAAATTAAGTTTTAACCCTTGTTTGAGAACTGTGGCTATGATTAATAGATATAACGATACAAATGACTTGAGTCTCAAAATTAAAAAATATTCGAAACAAAAATATTCTAAAAAAGTGACCTTTTTCGTTTTTTTCGTATATGTTTGAATTTTGAGACTCAAGTCATTTGTATCGTTATATCTGACTGTCTGTGTGTCTGTGAGTGGCTGCACTGTGTTACTGACTGTGTTTCTGTGTGTTTGACAGAGTGCCCGCCGGCGTCGGACGGCATGGAGAGGTTCGCGTGTCCCACACAAGACTATCGCGGCCGGTATCGCTGCATCGACGATCACATGCTCTGCGACGGCTACCGCGCCTGTCCCGGCGGGGAAGACGAGGACAGGAAGAACTGCATGTTTTATAAAACGGTCAGTGCGGTGGCTATCGATGGCTATCGCTCGGCGGTTGCCCTTCTCTGCACGGTGGCT
Organism: Semibalanus balanoides; assembly: GCA_014673585.1. Classification (NCBI taxonomy): domain Eukaryota; kingdom Metazoa; phylum Arthropoda; class Thecostraca; order Balanomorpha; family Balanidae; genus Semibalanus; species Semibalanus balanoides. Next base: position 194,370 of record VOPJ01012885.1, read on the forward strand.
ATCCTTTTTCGGACGGGCTAGTAGCTATCCTTCTCAGGACAGTGGTTATCCTTCTTTGGATGGGTCGGTAGCTATTCTTCTCCGTGCGGTCGGTAGCTATCCTTCTAAAGACGGTGGCTATCCTTCTTCGAACGGGGGCTATCCTCAGTACGGCAGCTATCTTTCTCAGTACGGCAGCCATTCTTCTCCAGACGGTACAGTGGCTATCCTTCTCCAGACGGTGACTATCCTCCCACTGTGAACCCCGACACTTGGTCGATAGCTGACTACGTTTCCTGGGCAGGCGGATTACAGAAGGATTGCATCCGGCTCAGCGACTTAACGAGGAGCCGGAAAATGACTGGCCGGCGCAAAAGCATGTTATGTTGAGTGTTGATGCGTAGCATTTAGCGTAGACAGATTCCTATCATGCTCGAATCGCTTCTGTAACAGCTGTTATAAGTGCTTGGAGACCTCTTGGTGAATTATGAAGTCACCTTCACGTAAATTGTCACTGTACTAGGTAAACCAATGCATAAATGAGCATTCGAGAGCAATTGCTGTTATGGCCTCCGCAAAGTTTTAGCAAGTCTTCTGTGGGCCGGGGAAAAACTTGATGTGAACGTTCTTGCAGTCGGCAGGTTTTGACGGCTATTGTCTACTCCACCTCAGTCATGTTGCGCGCCGTGTTCTCTATCAGCTGTCACTTGTGTCACTTTTTCGTATGTTCACTCTCACCCCAACGGTTCATTAGCACCAACTTACAGGGTGTTCCTGCTCCTGCCTAGGCTGCGGCAACTGTGTGAGATCCCACCCCACACCTGAACTAGTCAGCCGGGGCAACTGGTCTGAAGAGCGGGCTGCACCGGGACTCGAACCCGGGTCCTCCCGCTCCACAGACCAATGTTAACCAATCGAGCTAACCAGGCCTATCTGTCAACATTGCATCAACTCGCTGCTGACCGACACCCGCCCCCTGTTACAGACCAAGACTCATCTGAACGTGTTAGCGGACGCGCTGCTGCGGTGGGTGCGGGGACGCTAGCGGCTGCCCGGGAGCAGCAGAGTAGTCTCCCAGCGCAGCAGGGCCCGCCGGTGGCGCCACCTCGCGCCACGATCGCCGCTGCCGCGCCACTGCAGTGCGTCGTGCCTGTCAGCACCGTCCATTCGACGCCGCACGTCCCTTCGCCGTGTCGGCTGGCGCGGCGGTTACCTCGACTTTAGCTTCCATCTGCGGCCGTGCGGCCGGGCCCGGTGCAACCCCGGCTCCGGCTCCGGCTCCGACCCCGGCTCCGACCCCGGCTCTGGCTCCGGCTCCGGCTCCGGCTCCGGCTCCGGCTCCGGCTCCGGCTCCGGCTCCGGCTCCGGCTCTGGCTCCGGCTCCGGCGGCCGAGCCGCGCTGCTCACCGCAGATCTGCCTGCGCCTGCGCCGCTCTCACCTCGGTTCGTTTCGGTTCGAAGATCTCGCTCCTCAGGGTTCCCCGCAATAAGGCGGGCGACTCGGTGTCGGCCAGCAGCAGCTTCTCTGATCTCATATAAGGCGCGTACAAAGCTTTTATTTGGATATGGTTGTGATGATAGGAACACAGAGCACAATGCAGCTGACCTCGCTTCGTTGCTCTATTGTAGTTTAGTGAGCTTACCAGGTGCTTGCGTCCGCCATAATCAAGCATTCCTTTGAATGTCTGACGGAGACTTTCGGAGCTCAGCTCGGCTGCTCAGCTGACTTTGAACTGTTACGTTTGATGGTGCTCCAGCGGCCGTCGACTGACCTGTGTTTTCCAGTCGTTTGTCCCTGAATGGCCGACTCGCTCAAGTCCTGACCTTTGTCTCACACCAGTCCGACCAAGACCCGTGTCTTTTCGGTTCGTCCGGCAACGTCGCTGATAATGTATTGCAGCAGTCAGTTATGCTATTTCTATTTGTCCACTTCCTCACAATATGGGAACAAGATCGATCAACTGCAGACTAACTCTGCCGCTTTCGAAACGTTCTGCGAAATGTCTAGCACAACTGGCATATGAGGAGTTCTGTCTTTTGAGTGAACCTGTTAAATTTCCGTCACGTGTATGATAAATGTGCTCTTAGTAACTCTCTGCCCAGTTATAATTACCGCAAGCATTTTCATTCTGATTTCTGATGAATATGTATATCACTGCGATTGAATGTCTTTAAGTGCATTATGTAACCTTCATGCATCATTATGAGTTTAAATGAAGCCGAATGTTGTGCTGTTATGCATGTTATGTTAGCATAGACACAATATTCGCTCTTTGCTTAGGAGTTGATAGGCATTTGATTCCGATACTCCTCTATAAGCATTCAATTGCATAATACGAATTATACTGTCGGCTCAATAGACGCCTCTATTGCCGCCCAGCACATTTCCACTCAGATACCACCCTTGACTCTGTATCTTTTCGAGAGGGTTTTTTGACCCTAAAACATTTATTTGTATCATTTTGACAATTAAACTTTTTCTGGTATGGTGCCACTTTTGATCACCACAAAATTCTGCACGACCATATTTTCTTACATTTCGCTCTCCTAACTCTTGCATAGGTTCTTATGTGCATTTTCACTTGCAAAAATCCGCTCCCTTTTTTTCTTATTATTGTTAGAGCTCAGCATGTTGTTTTATACAACACCCTATGAAGAAATTTGCATCTCCTTCAAAGCTATTCCATTACTGATACATCTGCTAAGCATATCCTTAAGTTGTTACCTCTCTGCGGTTCCTTTTGACGCCTTGAAGGTGCACGATATCTGCTGTTCCTTTTCACGCCTTGAAGTTGCACGGCAGAGGAGATAGAGAGAGTGAGAGAGAGATATAGAGAGATATTGGGTGCTTATGTGTGCGCGTGTGTTTGTGCGCGGGTGTGTGTGTGTGTGTGTGTGTCTGTGTCTGTGTGCTGGTGTGCGTGTGTGTGTGTGTGTGTGTGTGTGTGTGTGTGTGTGTGTGTGTGTGTGTGTGTGTGCTGGTGTGATGTGTGGTATGTGTGTGTAGTGTGTGTGTGTGTGTGTGTGTGTGTGTGTGTGTGTGTGTGTGTGTGTGTGTATGTGTGTGTGTGTGTGCGGGTGCAGGCCCCGTCGCCAGGTACGTCGCCCTGAGCCTGCGCCGGCGGCCACAGTCGGAGATCAGGCGCGACAGTGGGGCTGAGACCGGACCGAGCCGCCGGCGCCACACACCGACACGTCTGCAGACGAGGCCTGCCCCACCCACCCTCCCTCGCTGCCCTGCCGCTGCCTAGATTGAGCGAGAATTGGGGATGAAGGAGAGAGGAGAGAGCGAGAGGAGCGGGAGAGAGCGAAGCAGCGAGAGAAGCGAGAGTGATAGTATTTTTACCTGTTGGGCGAAATAACTTTAAAGCGTTTGAGAGTAGTCGTTTTGGACACTACTGCTGGCGTGACCTCTCCAGGCACATGGAGACGGTGGAGCCTCGTCTGTTGCAAGCTCTCTCACATATCCTAACTACCGAGCTAAGGCCTGCATGCTTCTGATGGCTCTGCACTTGTGATGGCGATTTTGAACAGTGCACTCTCATCGCTGTCGGCGGTTCTCGGACGGCGCTGGTCCGCTCGGCCACCATTGATAAACGCCATGTATTGCGCAAACATGCGCGCGCGCCTGCCGTCAATTTCGTGTGGCGCGCCCGGTGATTGACCGGTCTATTGTCGGACCGGCTGACACGTCAGGCGATGTGTGCGCGCGCGCGCGTGTGTGTGTGTGTGTGTGTGTGCGCGCGTGTGTGTGTGTGTGTGTAGGTGTGCGTGTGCGTGTGTGTGTGTATCTGTGTCATTGTTACCCCCGGAGGAGGCTAATGCTGACCTGCATTTACTCTCTGTAGCACCCGTGTAGATATATCGTGTCTCTAGTCCATTTGTCGTTACGCTGATTTGGCATTAGCCTCCTTCGGCGTCTCCTCGTTCCAATACAAGCTGTGTCCGATAGTCATATTGAGGCAGAAGTCGACTGCAATATGACGAGTGTACGTATTGGATGAAATATAAACCTCTATTTTTCTTTTTAGATTTTATGGTGTAATAAGTTGCTACGACGAAAAATAATAAAAATAACTAACATGCCCGAAGCCTGTTGCTGTGAGAGGAGCGGTCACATGAGAGGATCCAATGTAATGAATGCCACCAACGCCGTGCAGAACACATTTCCAGGTATCAACGGGAGGCAAACTCAGCAGATATGAGCAGAGGTGGCGGTCGACTGGTCGGTAGATCAACGGCCGCAGGGGCGGATCCAGGGGGGAAATCCGGCCATGCCCCCCCCAAAGCGAAAAAGGGTGGGGCCAACATATCTTTTGCCCCCCCCCCCCAAGGATGTCAGTGAATACCCACGTTATTAAATACGGACTGATTTGGTACTATTTGGTATTCAAATGGTGAGTCTGGTACTCAAGGAAAGATAACAATTTATCGTTAAAATAGCTTTGAAGCATGGACAAAATCCAGCTATTCACAATACAAAACATAAAATTTTCGCGCCGCTTCGCGGCATCACGCACGTTTCGCAATTGCTTACACAAAATAGGGAAATAGGGAAATTGATTCTGGCAGAGGCTCTCCTTGACGGTAATTCCTGGCCCCAGGGCCACTTCACACAACATTAACCTTCGCCTTACCGTTTACACCCTTCACCGTGGCCGGAGGGGGGGGGCTGACAGGATCCCCTGTTAACTTCCAAACCAAGCATCATATCAGAGCAACGCGGTAAGAACCAGCGGCAGCTTATTTCCTGTCATGTGAGGAATCTAACAGTATGCAATTTGTTAGGTTGCAGGTCATTGGGTGAACTTCCAGGTCAAGTGAATAACCTCGACTCGATCACGTCAAGAATAACTTTTTTTTTCGTCAGAAAACCTCAAAATTATTAGAAATTAATAAATGTAAATAAAAAGCATGGCCCTATACTAGCTTCGTCTCAGAAATATATAAAATTTATTTATTTGCTGGTATCTGGTCAAAATAAGTAAAAAAAGTGATAAAATGACGTCGTGAGTTCCTTTCACTTACGGATCCATCACTCAATCACAAATAGTCAATGCAAGTCATTGCTTTGAAATTTGGTGTGGGTATTACCCACATTTTGTTCTCTCACTTATTTTTCAGTTTTTCAAAATCTTTAAATTTTAATTTGTATTGATTTTTTCATTTTTGTTTAGTTTTTAGGTGGTGAGAAACCCTAAATTTCGGAATTCCGAGTTGGCCTTTCCTAATTAATATGTCATTTTCGATCTTTGTCGCTTTCTGTTAACAATTTGCTGCAAAACTCTATTTTCGACGATTTTTACAATATTTACCATCTTTCCACCAACTAAAATCGTCACTAAACGTCGTTATCTCCCAAATGACTGAACCAATTTCAGTGAAATTTTGCCAGCACTAGGTATATTTATTGTCAACTCAGCTACTGAAATAAGAAAGATGCGCTGCATGAGTAAAAAGTGATTTCAGAAAAACATCATGGAAGCCCCCCCCCCCGTAAGGCGAGGGTTAATTTTCAAGCTGGCCACATGTTAAGCTAGCTAGCCTGCCGAGTTCCGAAAAAGGCGACGCAAACGATATGACGCGAACAGTGGCCCCCTACAATTCCTAAAATACCTACCTAACATAATTAAATACGTATTATAACATGGAAACTCACATTAAAAATGCTTCGAAGGCTTAAATATACGCAGACAAAACGGATATACATTTTTTCGTCATTTCAGCAAACCCCATCAATAATTATCGGTATTTATTTCATACCTGCGAGTTGGTATGAAATAAACGTGATTATTACTTAGGTGTGCATATGGTAAGGAAAGTGGTGTTCTGTGTGATTTAATGTGATTTTTCTCCGAATTTTTTACTTGTTTTCAAAAAAAAGTTTTTATATTCGAGAAAAAAAGTTTTTTCCCGAAAAAAGTGTTTTTTTCTTCAATTTTTTAAACTCTCGAATGCCAAATAAGGTGAGAAGCCCGAATCCGCAGAGAAAAAATGGGGTACCTTTTTGCCAAAAAAAGTTGCCCCCCAAACCGAGCGGCTGGATCCGCCCCTGAACGGCCGACTGGTCGGTAGATCAACGGGTCATCGGATTAGCGGCGCGAGCTTCCTTCTGACAAATCGGATGGTGCGAGCATGTTATTGGATTAACCCTATTGCGGGCTGGAGAGAGACAGATTTTGCCCTATCCGTGGTTTTTGCTTGCCGTTTCGAAACCGTTAGGCCTAGCGTCTTTAAATTATGTCTTTTTATAGAATTTAATGTCGCGTGTTGTGTCAGATTTGAAAAAATCAGCTCAGCAGAGGCGGTGCTAGGATATTGTTTTGAGGAGGGTGTTACCAATGCGATTGTGCGGCGCATAGCTATACTCTCTCCGTAGTTTGTGGTGCAATACATGCGTCAAAAACATTGTTACTCTACAACTAAATAACAAATATTTTGATTTTAATATTTTGGGGCAGAGGCAGAAATATACATTTTGGGGCAGAATTATACATAACAAATACTTGGATTTTACATATTTTGGGGCGGAGGCGCACTACGGGACACACAATGGGAGGCGATACCCTCCGTAAATTTAGGTCCAACCTCATAGAAGTAAGATGATAAAAGGCGTTACACACACGGTGTCCCGACTCCCGCACGATGTTTACCTGGATCCGTCTTTGCTGGGTATGTGCAATATGTTACATTTAACAAATTACAACAAATAATGATAAAATGTGCTGTACACATCGTCCTTAACAATCACGCACAGCACATATTTATTATCAGCAAACCCTGCACTCTACATCCTCTGAATACGCCAATTATTTGTCGTGTTATGTATTGTCCTTTTGATATAGGTATTAAATACATTTGAAGCACATAAACATTTTTGGTATGAAAATCGGTCGATCCACATGGCTCAACGATCTTTAAAAAAGTAAAAACACCCAAAATGTTCGTATGTTTAGCACTCTTGCCCCCATTTTTGAATAAAATCGGGGTCTGAAAAGAAAAATATTGTCATAACGAATTGAATGGTGCTTGTCCTATCTATATCGACTCAGAGGTTCTCGAGATCTCGGGGGGGGGGGGCAGAATCTGCCCCAGCACGTTAATGTTATTCTGGCCGTCAGCACACTGAATAAGGCTTACAGGTCTAATTAGGTATCTCCTGAAAAATACATATAAATGAGTCAAAGGGTTGAAGGGAGTTTGTCCACTCACATCGCTTATTTGGGGCTATTATGTTCAGTTTATTTATAGACCCTTCCACAGAGCGGATTAATGTTTGGTCCAAGTCAAAAATACAAGTTGATACGAAGTAAAAAGGAATGATACATGTAGGGAATACATTATGCCCTATTATTACTACAGTATTGCAAATATACCAGGGACGCAGAAGTTATGTCCAAGTGGGGGGGGCAGGATTTTAGCCTGCCAACGAGTAGACTCAACCGGGAAAATCCTGCCCTCAACTTCAAGATTCTGCCCGATTTGAAACTACTATGTCACGTTTTGGGGTTGTAGGTATTACCCTATTGACGCCACTAAACGTCGTCACTACATGGTATTGTGATACCTTAATTTGAACTGACAATAGACTCGGCAATCATACTTGCTGTACCGATTTTTGATAATTTATGATTAATAAATTATAAATTTGTTCGGATTTTCTTCCTATATTTCGGGAAATTGCTCATTCGATGCATTAGACATGAATTTATTATTATAGAAACATGTAGAATAGCAAAATATGACGAAACTTTACGATATTTGACGGTGTGCAAAATTTGAGTTATAACCATTAAAACTGAAACGAGCAATTCTGAACCTCTCCAGGAAGACCAAAAATCCGAAGCACTTTCGACGCATTACCTTCGTGGAATATAAAATGCATTTGCGTTTTTGCTTTAACACTTTGAAGATTATTTGAAATTGATGTCGTTTTAAACTTTTATGTACGCTCTAGACGCAAAAAAATATCTACATAATAAGAAGGGTCAAATGCGATTTTCGTTGACTGCGTAATGGAATCGAAAAACCCTTGGATAGGATACAAAACCCATAACCATTTCTGAATCAGCATACTGAATCAGGAAGGTTTTGGATCCACAAGAAAATGGCATAAATATTTTCACTATATACATAAAAAATACAACATACAAAATATAACAAATCGTCGTCTCTTCCAGGTCGCAATATCTACCTTAGTTAAAGTATCTGTTTGATCACCGTTAGTAAATCTTGGCTTCAAGATGATCTTTGGCACAATTATGTGCTCGAGCGGCGAACCTGCTTTTCTGCATATGCCTGCGCTTTTGTGACATTCATTCTGAAGCCTCTGGTCGAATTAAAAATTACGAAAACGCTACGGTGTACGGTTTAGGGTACATTCTACCTTGGTTAAATGGATAGCTTTTAAGTGGGTGTTAGTGCTTGGAACGAAATTCAAGCCGTGATGTGTGGGACTGCGGGCGTGATACGTCCTCTGTCCCCCTGCCGACAGAAACCATAAAACGTAAAGATTAGTCTTGGTTTCATGCTACCAATATTATTGAACCGGTATCAAAAACGTTAGATGCATTGTTTTAATGTTCCAGGTTGGTTTTTAAATAAATCCAGGTAGGCCTTGGTTTTAAATGCTCGAATTCGATATAAGACATTGCGCAAAACATTATATTGCCTGCGGTTTCATTGCTCTGCGCCCATGGTTTCCTTTGTTTGTTATTTGGTGTTAATGGGCCGTCGACACTTTTGGATGATTTTTAATTTAAGGGACCGTTTTTTTTTCGTTTTTTTATTACGCACCACTTAAAAAAATACATCAAGTGTGTCATTATTGTTACATTAGGCAATTCATTGCCCCGGGCAAGCCGGGGCAGTCCCTACTAGTAGTCCAATAAACATGTAAGTACAGACGCCCTAATGACCGTAATACAAGCAGTTGATCTCACGGTGGTGACGTGACTTTCTCGGATGAATTTGACCTGATTTGGAAGATCATCCTCATCTAAGTCTTAAGCCCGATATTATAGCAAACTAAAGAATTGAATATTACAGTGTCGGATACAATGAATCATAGGTACCGATTTTTTTGTCTGTTTGATGCGTTTAACGCGTCGTGCACGAGTGCCAGCGTCACCTTCGCCGTGCCGGGGAAGGGTTCTCAAAAGCTCGTTGAAAAGTATTTGGAAACTATTGGCGGTTCATTTCTTATAAATGTCAAATATTCAGGTCTCACCAGAGGTCATGGGCAAAGGTCAGATTTTTCCACTTTCAGGCTTTGGCTCCAGAAGTCACCAAAGTCTCCATCGGAATATGGGATGCTCTAGAAAGCAAACGGAAAGCGATTGAAAGGGCTCTTGAAAATGGCAATCGCCAACGTGTCCTCTCTTTTATTGGTCAAGGTCAAATGTTTTAGGTTCCTGAGACCAATCAAGGGAGGTCAAAAGGTTTAGTTTTTTGTGCCAAACAGTTTTCCACTAGTATCTTTTTTACATACATAAAGATAAGGCTTATAAATTTTGGACGCCATGGTTTGGACGGCTCAAACAAGGCCGCTGGTTAAATCTGTAATTCACCCGATGACCAGTGTTAGGTCAACCTCTCAGAAATTTGACCTCATGTCAAAGGTCTAGTGTAACCCAAAAGGTCATGTTGCAAATGACCGAGACGATTGTCGTCGCGAGACACGTCTCCCATGGTACCGATTTGCTGTTAAGCATGTAACACATTGGTGGCGGTTTCACTTCTTTAACTAGATTTTTTTTACCGGTCGAAAAGGACGTTAAATGACAAAATCTATTATGTTGTGACCTTCGCTGACCTCACTGCCCTTGTAGAGGCACTTAACACAAACCGCACCTGGGTGTTTCAGGAATGGCGATGATAACATGATCAAGAGGAGGAATGGGCTGCTATCTGGATATCGTGCCTGGATATCCTCAGAATCAATAGGGCGGCGGAACGGGGGAAGGGCACCGGGGGCACCGTGGCCCCTTTGATTTTTTAAGGGGGCATCCATATAAAGAGCTCCCTCTTTAAACATTGTTATGTCTTAGGTTACAGATTTAGGTCTTATTAGGTCAAATTTACATGGAAACAGCATTTGTAATAATGTCGTTGAATATCCTCGTTAAAAATAATAACATTGATATAGCAAATCGTGGAACAATCGAATGTTCAAGTCCAAGTGCCAGCAGAAAACGTGAAAAGAAAGGAAATATAATTTTCGTTAAAATAGCTTGATCAGATTTGTCAAAATTTGAGGTTTAAACACCAAAAATTCAAACTGAGCTTTTTTTGTTCAAATTGACACAATTTGTATGTGAAGATGTTTAAAAAAATAGAGAAAAAATATGCATTGGTGGCAAAATCAGCATCGTCACTGCAATCGTAAATGTAATCACGAAGTGCAGAACTCTAAAATTGGCTGACGTCATTAAAGTATTCCATATGGGTCTTTAGATCGTTTTTGGAATTATTGTGTTGACGTCTGTCGGTGCTGGTAGGGTAATATCCTAACCCAATTTTTCTGGCCAGGTTTCACCGAATTCAGCTTATCTAATCCTAAATGGCTTAACAGCGCTAACATCTCCGGACTCGTCCGTAAAGGACAATTCGTACTAGTATCCCATACCAAATACAATTTTCAAGCATTGTTGAGATTCAATGAACAAGGTACCTACGTTTTATCTTCCATCATTAAATGTGATTATCTTGGGCAACGATTATCGTATTATCAGAAAACTGTTAACGGAAGAAATCGAGTCCTCAGAAAAGTTGGGGGGAGTGGGGGAGGGGCGACGCCCCCACGAAAATTTTGGGGCCAGGGCTGCCCCCTAACTGCCCCCCCCCCGAAATAAGCTGCGTCCTTGCGTGCATATACATAAAACGGAAGAAATGACATGTCATATTCAGAAGTGAGGTCAGTTAAAAACCACAGACTGGATCTTACCAAAGGCGCCACGAACTCGGCTCGCGTATCGGGAGCCCGTGATGGCGGGAGCGGCAGGTGGTATCCAGGACGAGGCGAGCTCGATATGAGATACACTCCTGCGCGACATGGAGAGAGGCGAAAACCCCGGCGGCTCCAAGCATATCAGCTAATCGTCGACCCGGGTCCCACAACGGGCTGCGCCACACGAGCGGCCGGGCGACAAACAGCGAGCGAACCGCCCTCAGGGCTCCGCGGATCTCTCAGCGCCCTGAAGAACGCGATGCTGTCGCGGTTGGCCTGACGAAGGTCGTCAACGGACGGAGTCCAGCCCGGCGCCCCAGGGTAATGGGAGATGGGTTGATCGGCGGACACGGACCCACGTCACAATCTCTGGCTCGTCAGTTGACTCAGCCTCTAGCGCGCCACATCTGCTTAATATGCACGCCGGCAAGCACCCGCCCAAGAGGCGGAGAGGCAGTACAGGAGTATGTGGAAAAACATGACACTGGATAAGGAGCTGTCGGACTTCGGGCGTGAGGTGATGACGGATCTTATAAAGACAAAAAGGATGGCATTGCACTTTTTGACAACGGAGGATATGTGCGCTTCCCAGGATAGGGTTTGGTCAACTGTCACACCCAGCATCTTCACGGAAGTTGAAGGTGTTCGTTAATGTTGACACTGGACCCCAGTATGGTGTTTTAGTTCAGCATAGCGGGGCGCCTGGTGATGCCAGCGACACGGCTGTGATGCCAGCGACACGGCTGTGATGCCGGTAGTGCTCAGTCGATAGTCTGCAGAACTGGTGTCAATCGGTTACCAAAATTTTGGTAAACGGAAAAATTGTGTGACCGATTTGGTAATCGGTCGGTCAGGCGAATGCATTTTTGGACACTTTTGGGTCCGACTTATCTTAAACAATTCACTTTTTCGTCACATTTTTACGCATTATATTTTCTATCAAGTAAATTGATGCTTAATTTACTCAAAATTCAATCAATTAACCCTCGCCCAGTACGGGAGCTATTCTCCCCTTTGCCCTACGGGGGAGGGTGTCCTAAAACGACCCCCTGTTAACTTCGAAACCAAGCAGAATACAGCAACGCAGTGAAAACCAGCATGTTGCCTGCCATGTGCAAAATCTAACGGTATGCATTTTTTAGATTTCAGGTCAACGGGTGACCTTCCAGGTCAAGTGAATGACCTCGACTCGACCACGAATTGAGAATAGCGATTTTGCTCTGTCAGAAAATCTCAAAATTAGAAATTGATAAATACAAATGAAAAAGCATGTGTATAAACAAGTTTTGTCTCAGAAATACAAAAAAGATGTTTATTTGTACGTATTTAGATGTCTATTTGTACGTATCAAAGAAAGTCTAAAAAAGATAGTTTAAAAATGACGTCATTAGTTTCTTGCTTTGGGAGCCATTACTCACTACACAGTAAAAATAGAGATATTGCTTAACAGTTTTGCTTGAGTATTTTCCATACCCTGTTCTCTCAAATATACATATTTTTTCAATATCTTTAAAATTTTGATTTTGTAGCGATTGTTCCCCCGATTTTATTTGTTGGGGGAGGGGTCTAAAAACCACATTTTCCAAACCCGAGAAGACTTGTGAAAGAAAATGTAATTTGTATTTTTACGTTTTTTGTTAGCAATTTCCTTAAAAACTATATTTCCTAAGATTTATACAACATTTGTTGTTTTTCCGCCAACATGACATCACTAAAACGTCATTATCAACATAGTATAGTTAATGTAAACTTAGCTACTAAAAAAATCCGCAAAATTGGCCGCATATGTAAAAAGTTATGCAAGAAAACCTCAGGGGATTAGCTTTAGGACCCCCATAGTGTGAGGGTTAATATAAATACTAAATAGAACACATCATTATTGTATCAAGATAGAAAATATTGCTCATAAGAGTAAGTGAGATCCTTAAAAATAAGTATTGTACGCATTATTCAATATACATATTGCATACACCACCAACACCTACAATGTCAAAATCGGTCAAATTTTGGACATTTTTGGCTTCAACCCGAGTTGGTCGGTATTTGGTCAACCATAACACCTCCTGTTCGATATCGGATTGGTATTGGTCAGGACATTTGTGACAAATGACATGACTAGAGTCTCACGTGGCGGTGAGCACGTCTCCGCGCGTGTTGTGTACGGTGAGCACGTCTCCACGCGTGTTGTGTACGCAGTGAGCACGTCCCCGCGCGTGTTGTGTACGCGGTGAGCACGTCTCCGCGCGTGTTGTGTACGCGTTTGAAACCAAACACCTCGGAACTTGCTGGAAGCAGCAGGTTATCGGCTAGACCCCAGAGTGCTTACGACTACAAAAACTCAGAAGTATTGCTAATGTTGACATATTTATGCAAATTTGCTAGCATATCGTTAGCGACGACCAACAGCAATTCGACAAAACAGCTCGTGAGAGCTGATAGTAGCTGCCGAACAGAGCCTCGAGAGACATTTTGCTTTTCGACGGTTGGTTAACATTAATCGTATGGATTGTTTATTGCTTTAGTTGCGCTGTTTTACGTAACATCTTCTCCCGTCTGATTTCAGTGGCAATCGTTTTATGGGTATTGCAATAAAAAACAACAACAAAAAGAAA
>VOPJ01012885.1:210408-277212 GCA_014673585.1 Semibalanus balanoides
AAATTGATTTTTGTCAAATCGATGACCTACGTCAGATCGATTTCAGGACCTCCCAGTTATAAGTACATCGATTAAAATAAAACACGTTTATGTACATCCCCAGAAAATGTTTCGATTTGAATATTTCACCAGGCACACATTATTTTGACACTGTGGATATTTCTGTTCTGTCACATTTCTGTTTTATGACCTCTTCAAGGTCAACTCAGGTGCCCTCGAGGTCACCCGATATTTTGTATTTATGAACTCTTTGCCCAATCAGTATATGGCACCTAGTGGGTTTTTCAAAATTGTGTTTGGCTCGTCGAGACGCGTTGAGTGATGTCAAATTTGAACTTGCCCTGACCTTGACCTGACCACAGATTAGCTCAATTTTCGCATATGACCCTAACTAGGTGACAGGTCATGGTCATCTGATATAACATTCGATGCGTCTCGACGGAAAACACAATTGTTAAAATTGTTGTTATCATTGCATCATGCGTATCTCAAAAGTTATTCCCTAAAAACAATTCCGCAATTTATAAATTGCTTCAAGTTCGATGGCCTTCGCTGAGCTAAACATCTAGGCTGGCATCTAGGCATCTAGGCTGAGTGACAGGAAATTCAATTAACTTTCGCACATTTTTTGCAAGTCGTTTGTTGTCTCTTTTTGTTATCGAGTTTTAGACAGTTTTGAAAGAAACATCCATATATGGCCGAAATTTCACCTTTGTTGACCTCTGGCGACCTTAATATTGACCTGACCTAAAAATGACCTGATCATTTTCAGTAGACTTTGTTTCGAGCTATCTGACCTTTCTTCTTCTTCTGTTTGTCGCTACGTTGCACTTTTTTCATCTTAGAGGGGTGGTTATTCGCCCCTCCCTCCCCCGTCTATTCGAAGTCGGCGCGGACCCCGTCGGTGCGTGGGTTAACAATTTAGATGCACTTGCAAGGCACCTTGATAAGCCCCGCTCGCTGTCACCAGATATAAGCCGGTTATCCCCTCCAGCTCGGTAGCGTGGGCGAGGGTCCATGATTCGGCCGCTCGCTGAGTCCCATCGGTCTCTAAAGACGTGGTGCAGGTCGTATGGTCTGTATTGGCCGGGCAGCTTCCCAGCTCGCCATCGTCAGTGCAGCATCCTCCGAGAGGGGCAGCACCCGAACAAGCAGCGACGAGGGCAAAAACAAGAAACAACAGAAGCAAACAACCCACCCTGGAAAGTGCACACACAAGCATAAGCATCAACTCAACCAGTAATCGGGCCGCGGAAAACATAACCTTCAAAGTTTACCATAATACCATTAACCAGAACCATACCGCGTCAAACAGCAAACAAATAATACTTAGAAACATCCAACAAATATCTTGGACACAATTTACAATCTCACCGTTCAGGCAGGCGTGAGTAGCCAGTCGCACTTCAACAGGATCACGAGTTCAAACGTCCTCTGCGCGGTGACCGCTGCCGGTTGACCGCGGGTCAGGCTCGACGGCGCTCGCTCCATTTGGTCGGGAATAAAACGGCGCTTCTGATGGTTTGGTCTCCTACGCTCGGCTCGCCGATACGCTGAGCTTCGACCTGACCTTTAGATCGATAAAACTTTTAAGTATTCTAATAATTTACATAACCGAAACAGTCTCAATTAATTCCGACGCCAATACAATTGCTATCTAAAACATAACACTAAAAGCCAAATGTATATGTTGAATAAAATAGACAAATCGAACATTCAAATGATAGTAGCTGCGAAAGCTTAACCGATGTCAACTACACGTGACCCTAAATCCCGTAAGCGGAATCCCGCTTACATCCTTCCTCCCTGACGAAAAGAAAAATGTATCGGCTGCAGCAAAGCAAACAAATGCTACCAAATACAATATCACAAGGCGCCAAACCTATCGACCTGCAATTAACACTGGAAATACTCAAAAGCAATAAATTACACTGGCTTAGCAGATTCGGTCCTAACTGCACAATTTCACATCACAGCTCAGTTACAGCGCGTCTCATTCACTAGAGAAATAACCATAGGCCATCGGGTACCAATATCGGCTTAAACACTTTAAGGGCTCGCTTTCATATCTGTTCTTCAACTGCAATTCAAAAATCTCGTCAAGTTTTATTAGCCCAATTGCCATTTGCTTTTCCAATATCTACCTTTAAAACACTAGGGATTTCAAACAAAAAACCATGGCTCGCTGTGTCGACTCAAATAAACACAGCTTTATTTGGGCACGAATCTGTCGGGAGGCCTCTTTTCTGTTCGCCGTGGAACCTACGCAAGTCCACCACTGGTCCCCATTCTGCAGCAACCTGTGCATTCACAGAATCTTGACATTTCAGCCTCTATCGGAAACCACCTCATCTATCGATTCCTGCAGCACTTGTCGGCACATCTCACCTGCATCATTCACATTCGAGGATTTACACGGCGAAAGGCATCTTTGCGATAAAGGATTAAAGCAAACGATTTAACAAAGGATTAAGAAGGTGTCATCGGGGACCATCAGAGACAGCGAAACAGCTGGCTGACTCGTATATCCGACCATTTACACTTGGAGTTCTCGCACTAGACGTTCAGATTCCCGATTATTATATCATCCATCTTCCCTTCTCGGGCAGCAGGAGCCGTCCCCACTGCTTCGAACCGTACCACCTGGTTGAGAGAGTCAGCAGGTCCGAAGGACTAGAGCGGATGCTGCCGATACACCCGCTGGTGACCCGCTCTCACCAGTCTCTGCCCGAGGTTTTAACCTATTGTGATGCACAATGAGAGTAGACTTCGCTCCCTCTAGCTTAATCCTATAATTCAAAGGTCCGACCTGATCTATCACTACAGCTCGCTTCCACGGTCGAAGGAACTTGTAATATTGTCCCCGCGGAACTGCACCTTTGTGCAGGTAGACCTTATCGCCAGGAAGATAGCTGAACTCATTCACTTTCCTATCGTAAATTAACTTGTTCTTCTGATGACTGCTGTTGGAGTTGTCCAAAGCTACTTTGTGTAGAACGCGGAGATTGGTTTGCAATCTCTCGAGGTACTCTGAGATAGAGGAGTTCTGCACTGTGTTGGGACCTGAATATTCTGCGGTCGGGCGGGCTAGCCCTTGGCTCCCTGCCAAAAAGTACACAGTACGGCGACCATCGCGAGTTCACATCGGACGAGAACGATGCACTGGCTTCCAGGGCCAAGCAGCTAAGAGGGAGGTAAGTGTGCATCCCACTCTGAAATGCTCTTCCTGTGCTGCATTCAAAATATTCTTCGACAACCATGCTGAAAAGAACTGATTTCACCTCACTCGCATGTACTGCGGAAATTGCCCATCGGGTGAAAAGCAGTAGTATGGGATTGCTCCATCCCTAACAACTGACTGGTAAGCTTCATCACTTCACTTGTGAAACAACCACCTAAATCAGAATGGATCACCCTCGGTACTCCGTATCTAGACACAAATTCTCTGACAAAAGCCTGAGCCACCTCTGTGGCTTCTTGTGTCTTCAACGGAACGCACTCTACGTATCGCGAAAAATGATCTATAATAAACTAAAAGTGCCTGTGCCTGAGACGTCACGGGTAGACCGGACAAAATATCAATGGCTACCACATCCATGGGTGCTGAGGCTGGCAGCTGACCCAGGGAAGCTCTCGGGGCGGGGACCGGTTTATTACGTTCTCCGCACTGGCGACACGATTTGCAAAACTGCTCAATATCTGCAGACATCCCTGGCCACCAGAACCTCAACCTAGCTTGAGCCAGTAACTTATCACTAGCAAAATGACCACAGTTGTCCAGCAGTGTAGCGACGTCAGTGCCCCTGAAATCAAACTTTGGCAAGACCACCTGTAACTGATCGGAATCAAAAAGCCTTCCTCTGTATGATAAACGAAATAAAACGCACCCACAAGAGCGTAATTCTGGACCACTTGACAGGTATTTGTGACTCGACCCTGGCAGATCCTTCCTCTTAGGTTTGACTCCTGCCGACAAAAACTTTGCGATTTCCGCAATGTCAGGATCCTTGTCCTGTTCAGAGCGGAGGTAGCTTGTGGACCAATCATCTGACCTGACCTGAAAACAACGGTCACTCTCTGGATCTGTCTGACAAGACTGATCTGTCTGGTTGACTGGTCTGCGCGAGAGGGCATCTGGTACCGTATGTAGGGTGCCTGGGCGGTACTCGATGGTGAAATGGAACTGAGACAAGATTTCGAGCCAGCGAGCGAGCATGCCACTAGGGTTACGGAATGTAAGAAGCCATCGGAGACTGGCGTGATCACTTCTTACTTTGAACTCTTTACCCATTAGATAAGCAGAGAATTTTTGAACAAAAATAACTACAGCTAACAGTTCTTTCTGAGTGGTACCGTAATTCATCTGTGCCTTTGGAGCTTCTTGACTTGCCATAGAGCAATAACTTTTTCCGACGCCATTCTGTACCTTAATACGCACAGACCAGCCTGAGTATCAGAACTCGCAATCAAGAATGAACGAGCCTGCGTCGCGGCTAAAATCAGGCAGGACTAACACTGGAGCCTCGCTGAGTGCTTTGCGAAGTCGATCGAATGCGAACTGTGCCTCATCTGACCACTGGAATTTCACATCTTTTGCAACAGCTGGTAAGAGCGGTGCAGAGATGCTTTTGCAAAATTCTAATAAATTTTGCGCATTGTAACTCGCATCCACAATGAGGATAACTGCTTGGCTGTGCGCGGCACTGGCCAGTCACTACTTTGCGACACATCTGGATCCAGTGACAGGCCTCAGAATTCACCACATGTCACAAAAATTTACGCTGGCGGAAAGAGAGCATCTTGTCCCAGGTTGATCGTTAGGCCAGCCTGGTGGAGCCTGTCGAGCACCAATTCAAGCTTCTGAAGCGTCTCTGAGAACGTTTTCCCTGCTAAGCAAACATCAAAATAAGAGTGGCAGGTTTCCCTGGGAAGATCGCGCAAAACAATATCAAGCATCCGAGCACAGCTGGCAGCGGCACCATTCAGTCCCATAGGTAGCCGTCGATGCTGCCATGCACCAAATGGCGTGACGATGGTCGTTTTTGGACGATCCTCATCCTTAACGCCGATTTGAAAGTAGCACATACGAAGGTCAAGAACACAAAACATTGAATTCCCTCCAAGTGAGTCCAAAATTGCGTCTATTCTGGGGACTGGGTAGGCAAGCATTTTAGTCACGGCATTAACCTTTCTGAGGTCAGCGCAGATACGAATACGGCCATCCTTCTTTGCAACAAAACACGCTGGGCTGCTCCAATATCCGTTTGACTCTTCCAAAACTCCCAAGTCAACTAAGCGTTGAATTTCAGCTCGAACCTTGTCCTCTAAAAATGGTGGAACGCGATGGGGTGCCGACCGTATGGGCGGACTGTCGCCCGTTTGTCCGATGTGGTGTCTTCAGCAGAGGTAAAGCCTAAGCGGCCATCAAACATGTCACTGTATTTGTTTAATAAAGTTCTCACTTGCTCTTTTTGCTCATCACTAAGCTCTGTGCCAGACAAATCTATCTTGTCACGCCAATTAGGATCAGGCTCACCGGAAGGAATGGGAAACTCAGCGACACCCACTTCAAGTCGACCGATTTCTGAGCGCTTTGGGATTGTGACGGGTTCAGTAGTGATATTTCGCACAAGCATGGAATGCTGTGACCTTCACATGCACATGGAAGGCGACCAACTGAAGTCCCGGGATATCGAAGCACTTGGGTTGACACAAAGCAGACCCTCCTGAAATAATGTGGTTTGGAACGAAGCTGAAAAAAAATCTCATGACCTGCAGGAACTGAAATGTCTCGTTGAGCAAATCACATTGCCCACTGGAAAATATGGAAGCGGAAATGGTTCTGACTGTCTTAGCGGAACTAGAATCAGCTGGTTTCTTACGTTAAATACCAAAACAACAAGCGACAACGCCGATAAATTTCCAACCCTAACAAAACGGTACAGTCAATTCTGGTCTGAAAGCGTAAAAAGGAACTTACCACGATTTCTTCCGGCAATTTTAACGCGATCTGAGCACGAGCCTAAACAGGAGAGACCTTGCTAACAGTATGAGCAACGCGTGGCCTGTCGCGAGTATAGGATGCCTTGAGGGAGCCACATCGAAAACTGATCGTGGATACATATTGATGCTACTCCAGTGCCTGTCCAAACGTTACTGAGCAGGTGACGCCGCACTACGTCTGCATCAACTCAAGTCTGGCGTTCAAAGTGGACCGTCCTCTCGCCGCTCGTTTCGTCGGCGGCTGAATCCGTGGCGGCGGATGAAAGGTCTGCGACCGATGGTCCTGTGTTCTGAAATCCCACTGAAGTGACCTGGTCCCCGCTGAACCCCCTGGGTCGGGGCTGTCGCTGTCGGTCTGGGATCCGGGCCCTCCCCAGCCCCGTGGGGTTTCCCGACGTCCTACAGACTCGAGACAGCGGATGGCCCGATCATACTACACGTGTAGCACGGCAATGTCCTTGCGGCAAGGCTTGCCTGGGTGTGGCCAGCCATACCACAACAGAAACACACACGGTCACGGCCAGCTGTCTGACCCGGGCGACCCGAGGGCCCGGTCTGAGAACGCTCAAGGCGGGAGAGCTTAGACTCAAGCTCGTGCACCCTCTGTCTGAGTGCGTCGGTCTCGGAGACCGCGACCTGTCGGACCGACTGATGCAGTGCTCTCCGCTAAGGCCTAGCGGCGCACGGGACATGTTCCTACTTTACTGACTTGCTTGCTTCAAAAACTCTTGAATACCTCAGATTTCCAGTTCCTGTGGTTACGCTGCTGGCAGCGACTGCAGAAAGTAATTTGAACAGCCAAACCGTCTGATCGTCCCAGGAAACGCACGAACTGCATGAGTCCTCTGAGCTGACACGAACGCATCTAAATTGCTCCTCGGTTGAAATCGAGCAGAACGCAGCGGACCTGCGCGCTCGACTAAGCTATCTGAGGGAAATGCTGCACTGAGCTGCTCGAACCAGCGCTAATTTCTTTTCTGTACTTTTTCAGACAGCGCATCGAAGCGTTTCCCTGGCGGATACCAGGACAGACATAGGGAAGTAGGGCAGCACACCTGCTCTCCGTCCCCATCCTTGCAAAACCGAAAACGTTTTGAAATCCTCTATAAATCTAGCAATTTTACCGGTACCGGAAAACGAAGGAAGACCTACTGAAATGGGAGGCGCAGCCATAATGCAAGGATGAATAGAGACGGGAACGTAGTAAAGTGCTGATGACGAAAGGACACCAGGAGTAAGATGCAAAAACAAATGCAGGTGCTGCGAAAACAATAGCTATCACACAGGAGCTGCGATCAGCAATTATAACAGAAAAAATGTAAATTTAGAGGTTACTCTGTGGCAAAACAGTAGCTTGCATAGTACGTCCCGGGTTAGAAGGGCTCTAATTAATGGTTTCTGATATGTGATAAACGTAACTGTAAGGTATAGGCAAATAAAATGATAAGTATTTTGTCATAATCAGCGAACCAGTGAAACCTTGGTACCTATCGTACCATTTAACAGTGACGCCATCATCTACAGATCTATAGCTCATGCTCCAGTCCAATATTAGTACCCCACAGCTTATAAACGAAACACATAGAACATCATTATACGAACAAACAGGGCTGGTGCCCATTCGGGATGCCCGCATCCGCTTATGGTCACAGGGAGGGGGGGTGAGGCCGCTCCCGTAGTCGCTCTGTAATCAGTCCACGCAGCGCCTGACCCGATCATTGCAGGCAGCACCACACGGCGAGAAGAATCGTGGTCTGATCACGAGCGGATCAGCGGCCACCACACCGCGGCTGTCTTGTGGGACACCTGCCGTGGGAGAGCACCACACATGCACGCCGGGTAGGCCCGATCCAGTCCTGTCAGTGCTGATCTCTCTCACCGTATGAGCACCACGCACGCAGGTGCCAGACTCAGTCTGCAAGGCTGATCTTCTCTTCACAATCAGACGGCCTTACTGGGTGATGCAGCGTAGCGAAGGCCTCACCAGTCGGTCAGATCATGGGAAGCGCACCGCTGTCTCAGATGTAACGCGGTTTATCCTCAGTCGGCTATCGTGGGTCCGAGGGCCCGATGATTCGGCGCTTGAGCCCTTCATTCTCAAAGACGTGGTGAGGTCGATGGTCTGTATTGGCCGGGCAGATCCCAGCTGCAAATGAGTGCAGCATCCGAGAGGGGCAGCACCCGAACAGCACGACGAGGGCGAAAAACGAAACAACAGAAGCAACCACGCCCCTGGAAGGCAACACAAGAATGAGCACAACATCAACAGTATCCGGCCGCGAACTCTAAAGTTACATAATACCGATAACAGGAACATACGGAACGCAAACCAATAATACTAGAACAATCAACAAAATATCGTTGACACAATTAACAATCTCACGTCAGCGCAGGCGTGAGGTAGCGTCGGCACTCAAACAGATCACCCGAGTAAAGCCTGCGGCGGTGCCGCTGTCCGGTTGACCGCGGGTCAGGCCGGACGGCGGCGCGCTCTCCCTATTGGTCGGAATAAACGCCGCTTCTGATTGGTCGGTCGCCTACCGCTCGGTCTCGCCGAACGCTGAGCTTACCGGACTTAGATCAGATAAAACTTGTAGTATATAAAAATTTAACATACGAAACAGTCCTAATTAAATCCGACGCCAGCCAGATTGTTCAAACAATATACACTAAAGCAAAGTATTGTGAATAAAATAGACAAATCGAACATTCAAATAGAGCTGCAGCTTAAACCGATGTCACACACGGTGACCCTAACCGTAAGCGGAATCCCCGCTTACACATACATAACTGACACTGGACTCCAAATATAGATATTAAATTTCCTGGCTACGGTAACACTCTCAGAACTGGGGCAGGTTAACCCGCGCCGGGCCGCGGTGGGGGGGGGGTGTTTAAGACACCCCCTCAGGTTTTTCCTGGATATCGGAAAAACGGTGGCGCGTAGCGCAGCGAAATTTGCAGTACCTGTTCTATGTGCATTCATCTTTTATACAGCTTCAATTCTTTTTACAATAGGTCATGTCAGGTCAGGTCACCAGGCTAGGTCATGTGACCCCACCTCCAAAAAAGTTTGTGGTTCCACCAAAACCACAGTTTTTGACGCATCGGTTTCGTACTTCCAGGATTTCCTAGAGCATGACTACCTAAAGTTTGTGTATCTTGTATTTTTGATATCGGTGACCTAAGGTCAGGTCAATTTCCTGACCTCCCATTATAAGTGAACGGGAAAATAAACAGATGTTTCCTATTCTGAAAATATGCATTGAATCAGGCTGATTCTTTCAGAATCATGTTATTTTAGCTCATTCTGATGACCTATGTGCGATTGTTTCTCAAAGATTTCTACGAGGTCATCTGAGGTCATTTGAGGTTATCAGCAATGGTTTGCTAATAACTCTTGGTAGAATAAAGATAGAGACGAGCGGACGACACCACTGTATTTGTATCGTCTGGCCGCGTTGCCACATATGCAACATGACCTATCTGGGTCACCAAATGACCTTGACCTGAGGTCAAATTTTGAATTGGACCTACGGAGGTCTTCAAATGTATATGTTGCGAAGCGTCTTGACGATGAGAAACCGATTAGTGTTAAAATAACTTTCTGCCCTTTTAGATATAAATGCTTCGGAGAAACATATTTTACCAAAAACGGCATTTTTGACATTTGATGACCTCTGGAGCCTAAACTATTGATCTGAGTTCAAATTTGAGGACCTGGGTGCGATTGCAAATTTCAATAGCTATCTGGTGTTTGCTTCCTTGTTTGCTCCTAGCTATCATAGTTTCCGAGACAATTGGGGGTATCTGGAGCTATGTCCTAATCTGGAAAATCTGATGTTTGATGAACTCTAGTGACCCTAATATTAACCTGATCAAATTTTCCAACGAAATAGTTTCCAAATTCCTTTTGACGAGCTCTTTAACGGTATTTTTTACGTCTAGGTCCCATAGGAGCTGAGTTAGAAGGGGGTGTCGAAGCACCCCTCCCCGGCCCGGAAGGTGGCGCCGGCACCTGGCCCGGCGCGGGTTAACCCTGTGCTCAGGGAAGCGATACCAGACATTTGCTCTTAACGTCCGCGCGGTCTGAGAAAAAGGAAACTCTGAACAATCTCCGATCCCAGCATTATACTAATGGCTTTCTGTGCTAAACAAACACAGTCTCGGCACCAACTGCTGTACTCGGCCAGAAACAGGAGCTGCAGGCTGTAAGGATCACCAGTCTGGGTCTGACGCAAAGCGCTCTGAATCGCCTACAGCCCTGAGCATCAGTGAGCATCAATCCGTGTTTGTGTCCGACTTTGTCGGGACCAGTCAGTTGAAGGTAGATGGCGATCCATTTGGCTATTGAAATGATTTACTTTGCTTTTGATGTGCGCGACCGATCAAGGGCGAGACTGGGTAGGATATTGATGCTTTCAATGCCAGGCAGCGCGTAATCCAACCTTGGTTCGTGCTGGAATGCAGTGCAGTAACCTTGACTTGGCTTCAGTCAAACAAGTTGCAAACATTCGGTAACATCCATTGTTACGATATAATCTACTTTAAATCCTATGTTGTCGTAATAATGCAATAATAAAGCTGCACAAATATCAATATTGAACTTCACAATATTGGTAAACAACGTGGTTATACTAATTGCTAACGATGAGGATGATTAATATGTTGCAGGGTATTCATATTGAGAAATAAAAAATCATACTTCTCTTCGAAAGTTTTATATCCGGAACTTGAACGTTATACGGTCCCGTAGGGCGAGGCCAAAACATGTTTTCGCAAATTAGTCCATCGTGAAAGCGGCTACTACTAAAACATTTTAAAACATATCGCGCAAAATTATCCATCGTGAAAACGGCTATTGGTAAATAACGTAGTTGTGCTAACGATAGGGAGGGATTATAAATATGTTGCAGGGTCCTCATATTGAAAAATCATAATGCAATATTATACTTTCCTTCGAAAATTGTATATCTGGGCCTAGGTCCATCTGGTCCATCAGATGCGCTAGAAGAGGCCATCAGATTGAACAGCCTGACTCATCCCTTTTCACATGAAGCGGATCATGGGTTGGGCACTTTACACATGTCCTGATCTTACCTCTGATAGACCAACCTTCTTACTCTCCTCACCACTCCCTTCATCCGCGAGCCTCGCACCTCGCCCGGATCGTCTAACTCGACCCAATTGAAACCGAAAGTGCCATCACTACATCTACATCTGATTACTCTGAACCGAGATCCCGCCTGGCCTGCCCCTGCCCGACGGACCAGCTAACCTGTCACCCACGCTTCTCCCCGGCTCGAGGTCGCGGTGCTGCTCACCAGTCCTGTGGTGAGATGCCAAGCGGTGCAGGCGACACGTGAGGACACGGCACTGATGCAGCCGCGATAGTGCACCTGGTGGCAAACCGACGGCAGCGGTCTGCACGTGCACACCACGCGGCACGGTCCGGCTTCTGACCGTGACCTCACGCCGCCGCCGACGGGACATCGCCGGTGAACGCCGGTGAACGGCGGGGAAAACCATCACTGAGAACTACATCTCTGGGTTAACTCTGAGCCGTCCCCAGGGAAGGCCGAATCCTTCCGGAAAATTCTGGCAGCTAAGCAATGTCGGGCTGCTTTCCGGTCGATACCATGCAAGGATGGGAAATGCTCGAGTTGGGTTGGGTGGGTCTTTGCATGTTTGTGCCAGTAAGGAGCATTATTATCTTTATTTGCATTTGTTGTTGCTGGTAAATGATGAATTAAACAAAAATAGGTCGCAGCTTAAATAGCCAGAGCAAAGTTCAGAGCACGATCCATTCAGTACACACCATAACAAAATGTCAGAAACGTCTAATATAAATATGCAATCTCTAAGTGTGTGGATACAGTTCCATCAACTAAGCGATCAAAGACAATTTGAATGCTGTCTTTAAATAATGCATTTCGTTTGGGCTGCTCCGCTGCACGTGCTTTGATCCACCTGCACGGAACAGACCACAAAACGGGCCCCACTATTCTTTACACCCACACTGCTGACCGCAAAAGTGAGAGCAGAAAGACCAGCCGATGGTGGTAATGCCTGCTTTGGGCCGTCTGTGGCAGCAATGCGTCCTCGGGGAGCTGTATGTTGGCGGTGCTGCCAAGGCAATTCCCTGCTCGCGGCCGTATATGTTAGCAGTGAAGACAATCTCTGCCCTGGGATGTATGTTGGCAGTGTTGTGATGTCTGCTCCGGGCAGAAGGTATGCTGGCGGTAGCAGCAATCACTGCCCTCCTCGGCTGTATGCTGGCGGAAGAGCATTCTCTGCTTCGGACGGTACACAGCCAGATAATGCTATAGATAGTCAGCTGATAAGCCGCAACGTCAAAACGTGATCGTTTAGGTTGTTCTTCCGATAGTTTTGACTGATGTCATTGCCAAGTGGGAGGGCCTTGGAAGTAGGCCAAGTGGGTCATGCCAAGTCTGTAGCTTTTAAACGTCAGCATTACCGTGAGATAAACGGACCACCCTGCATTGGTTCCCCGAGTACCAATACACTGTCTATTGCCCTGCCTTTTGCTGGTGCCTTCCCACTTGTATAGCCTGTCTCTGCGGCCAGCCCTCGCCCCGTTTATCCTAGTCTGTAATGTATGTCGTCCCAGCCATGTCACTGAATCATCCACCCTCCCTGCATCCTTATTTCGCACATTATCGCATTTCGCACATTTCGCAGTTCGCACAACTGAGGCTAACGCACAGCCTTAAGTCGGAATTAATAACCGATTGGATCACTACTATCCGGACTCCGTATCAAAGATTTTATCTGGAGAGAGATATTTGGCATAGCAGGTCAAACTACATCCAGACTAAACATGGCAGCGGCAAGCTGCAGTCTGGCATTATCAGAAATTGCATAGTAAATTGGTCATCAAGAATTAGATGTTCCTATGCCTAAAGTGAGTGAGAATTCGGCATTGGGAGGCGTTCAAACAGCAGCGGGGTTGATTTGTGAGATGATTTATTGGGTCATTTGTGAAAATTCACTGACAAGATATAGACAGGAGACCTCTTGCATGCCCACTTGGGGTTTAATGTGCTTGCACCGGTGCACGTGGTGGTGAAGAAAGTGCGAAGTCGGCATGCTAATAAATAAACCAATAGCATCATGAGCATTTAGGTTATCCAGATAAAGATGATCGTGTGTTATTCACTGCTGTAAGAATAGAACAATAGCGAGATGGGCTACTGAATCGGGTAAGCGAGAGGCGATATTAACATACGTGCCATGCACAATAAGCACACCCATGCACATTGCACACACTGAAATGCCTCATGGAAACGGCGGCAGACGGCAGCGTTACATAAATGAGGTAGAAATACTACATGATTGAGTTTAGTTTGTTAATTTCATATGTGCTCTATTTGCACACGTTATTCAGGTGATCAAGATCAAGATCCTGTTCCCCACGTCATACGCGCGTAAAAATGATGGAATGTTAAAGCTATATTAGTATCACTTTAATGATATCAGCGGCTTCTGATTAGCCTCATGGCATTGCCTATTGCCTAATTCCAGCGGCATGAGTCGAGCACACGAGACTGCGAGCATTTCAACAATCTGTGGAATGTGAACACTGGAAATGGCGGGCGACGGCTTGACCTAGCGGCTGGCAAGATTGATTACATGGCATTCGGTAAGACTCCATTGAGCTGTGCACATTAAAAGATTAACGTCAGGTATCATGTGCTGCTGACTGCTGAGACAAATAACGTTTTCGGTCAACGTGACGTTAGTTATATGACTTATATTTCTTATTTGTATGCCTAACGTATTTCGAAATAGCAATTCGATATAGGTTATCCAAAAGCGTTCAAACTTGGAGCATATTAAATAACCAAGCAACCACGTTGTTGTCATCATCATGTCCAAAAGATGCAGAATGTTACTAATAGTGACATAGAACAGGCGCACATTGGAAATCCTTCTTTTTGGCAAAATCAATCAAACTAAAGCCTGGTGCTATGCCTATAGTTCAAAGGTGCTTTAGTTCTAGTTCTGGTGCTTTAGTTCTTTAGTTCACTAAAGCCTGGTGCTTTAGCCACCGTTCAACAACGGAAAGTACAAAATGCAAGCGGCGAGCTTAAGGTATCGGTAAGTTTGAATCAAATGATACCACTATTAGCCGTGCAAGGTAAAATGCTGACTTGCGGACGGTTTACGCTGCAGGTGGCAGGGATTGATCGTGTATTTTTCACTTACGACAGATAACGGCTATTTTTGGCTTTAGAACAGTTAGGTCTTAATTCGAGACACTCAACTCCGTGACTGACGATGTTGCAGCTGGTCAGATATTTCTGGCTGGCTGTCATAAATATGTGTCCGGAGCACAGAAATAACAGTGCAGACTGCAGACATGATTATCCACGCGTCGCCAGTCACGAAGAAGTGCGAGATTCTCACGGTGAACTGGTTTCCAGCTAGGCTGAGAACATTGTCCTCTCCGCCAGCACGACAGGATGAAGATAGGCTGAGGTTGACGACCTATCATCCACTCAGAACTGATCTGCATCCTGTTCCAACTCTCCCGAGAACCGCTGGATTGGCTACAGCTTACAACGCCGCTGTCGCCGCGGTCGATAGTTCTGTATAGATGTGCGGTGCAGCAAGTGTGGTTCAAGTGGCAATTGTCGTAATCAGTTTCCATGTTAAGCATCAAAAGCAACATATACCAGTCCCAACTTATACCAGTCCCAGTCCCAGGTCCCATGTGATCACATGTGACCTGGGAAGTACCTATGCTCAATAGGTGCATCAGCACCTTGGCTCACCTTCTTGGAAACAGCACATTGTTGGGAAGCTTTAAGACAAATTATATCTCCCTCCAGTGTTTCCCAAGAGGCTCCTAGAGGTCGAACCTGGGATGCTGACGCTCCCGTGTGATAATCGACTATCAGTATATTGAGGTGGTGGAGATGTGACTTCAATCAACAGTAACTAACCCACAACATGCCGAGGGAGCTTTAGACTTTAGGCTTTAGACGCCCCTTTCTCTAAGGGTTTTCGAGGATAGCGAAAACACGGCGACGAAAAACGCCATCGTTTTTATACAGATATCAGGGCATCATGTACCCGCGTTGTGCAAAATGCTTGATCTCAGGTCATCTCAAGTCAGGTCACAAGGACAGATAAACGTAAACCCCCACTTCAAAAATGTGCGATCATCATATTTCAATGGAACCGTTGGCCAAAATCTTCCTTGGCTATTTATCGTTCTGTCTGTCTGTCTGTCTGTCTGTCCTGTCTGTCTTGTCTGTCTGTCCTCTGTCTCTGTCTTGTCTCTGTCTTGTTCTTCTCTTGTTCTTCTTGTTCTCCTGTACTCTGTTCTGTCTCTAGTCTGCTGTCTTGTCTCTGTCTTTGTCTCTGTCTCTGTCTCTGTGCTCTGTCCTCTGTCTCTGTCTCGTCATCTGTCTCTGTCTCTGTCTCTGTCCTTGTCTCTGTCTCTGTCTCTGTCTCTGTAGCTCTGTCTCTGTCTCCTGTCTCTGTCTCTGTTCTGTCTCTGTCCTCTGTTCTGTCTCTGTCTCGTGTCTCTGTCTCTGTCTCTGTCTCTGTCTCTGTCTCTGTCTCATGTCTCTGTCGCTCTGTCTCTGTCCATGTCTCATGTCTCCTGTCTCTGTCTTGTCTCTGTCTCTGTCTCTGTCTCTGTCTCTGTCTCTGTCCTCTGTCTCTGTCTCTGTCTCTGTCTCTGTCTCTGTCTCTGTCTCTGTCTCTGTCTCTGTCTCTTGTCTCTGTCTCTGTCTCTGTCTCTGTCTCTGTCCTCTGTCATCCTGTCTCTGTCTCTGTCTCTGTCTGCCTGTCTCTGTCTCTGTCTCTGTCTCTGTCTCCTGTCTCTGTCTGCTGTCTCTGTCTCTGTCTCTTGTCTTGTTCTGTCCTCTGTCTCTGTCCTCTGTCTCTGTCTCTGTCTCTGTCTTGTCTCTGTCTCTGTTCTGTCTCTGTCTCTGTCTCTGTCTCTGTCTCTGTCTCTTTGTCTCTGTCTCTGTCTCTGTCTCTGTCTCTGTCTCTGTCTACTGTCTCCTGTTATACTGTCTACTGTCTCTGGTCTATGTCTACTGTCTCTGTCTCTGTCTCTGTCTCTGTCTCTGTCTCTGTCTCTGTCTCTGTCTCTGTCTCTGTCTCTGTCTCTTGTTCTGTCTCTTGTTCTGTCTCTGTCTGCCGGTATGCCGGTCTCTGTCTTTGTTTAGTCTGTCTGGCTGTCTGTCGTGTCTGTCTGTCGTGTATGTCTGTCGTGTATGTCTGTCGTGTATGTCTGTCGTGTCTGGCTGTCTGTCGTGTCTGTCTGTCGTGTCTGTCTGTCGTGTATGTCTGTCGTGTCTGTCTGTCGTGTCTGTCTGTCTCTGCTCTCTGTCCTGTTTCTGTCTCTGTCTCTGTCTCTGTCTCTGTCTCTGGTCCCTCTGTCTCTGTCTCTGTCTCCTTTGTCTCTGTCTCTGTCTCTGTCTCTGTTCCTGTCTCTGGTCCCCTCTGTCTGCTGTCTCTTCTCCTGTATCTGTCTCTGTTCTCTGTCTCTGTCTCTGTACCCTCTGTCTCTGTCTCTGTTCTGTTCTCTTGTCTCTAGGTCTCTGTCTCTGTCTGTCTCTGTCTGTCTGTCTCTGTCTGTTCTTGCTGTTGTCTGTCTGTCTGTCTGTCTGTGCTGTCTGTCTGTCTGTCTGTCTGTCCGTCTGTCATTTAATTCGAAAGATATTTTTGCATTTTATTAATTCGATAGTTATGTAGGTTTGACACGTTAGCAAAGGTCATATACAATATTATCTGAGAAAATCATTTTGCAGATCGCATGACAACATCTACGCGTGTATGTATGTGCCCCCTCACTTCCCAACAACAAACTGTCCTCCCACACGTTAAGATAATGTCTGTGTTTATAACGAAATAACCAGATATTTATTTTTCCGTATGATACGCCATCTGTTTACGGAACTTTAGCTACAAATACGTCGAACAGCAAGCGAATATGAGGTAGCACTGGTGGGGGGCGCAGCCAGCACATATGATAGGTGGTGCTAGAGAGTCATTTGACGGGTAATGCAACAAAATGTAGCCTGTATACAGCGGCGTATCCAGAACGAGAGCTGGGGGGCAAAATTCCCAAGGAGTCTCACACAGTTATCAAAGCTCATCAGATTCCGCTAGCTTATGTATTGGTAGCTGATTTAAAGCAAACTTTCTTTAGTAAAAGTTGCTTAGACTTCCTTTTATACCATGAAATGTGTAATTTTTCGCCGATTTCGGACGTTTTTTTCGGGGGTGGGCAAATGTCTATTTTGCCCAACCATAGATCCGCCACCTGAGCAGAAAATGACTGACAGTTTCGACATGGTGTTTGACGAGCTACCGAATCATATTTTTCGATACCATCTTCTCCCCATAGAATCGGAGTTAGAAGGGCGGCGTTTATAGATATATAGATATAGATTATAGATATAGACCCCCGGCACGGCAAAGGTGGCGCCCGAGCACCGCATGGCGGCGGGATAACTGTCTCGTTGCCTTACTGGGCGGGTAGGGTTTGGGTTCACCCTCTCCCTCATTTGCTAACTTTGCTTGCACTCGCTTCTCCCGACGGTCGGTTTTTGAAGTGTTAGCAAGCTGTGAGGAAATATCGCAGCATAATCAATAATGTGTAGATGAGAACACCTATAGACCGAGAGTCAAAACCAGCACATATTCAAATTCAAAATGATTGACCAACTCCATTTATTGTTCGGTGATAAGAGCAGTTAAATTGTCATGAGGAACCAACATAAAAGTGATATTCCATCATCATGTTAGCACGATAACTACCCAGTGATCAGCTTCATTATATCACAAAAGGCATAACAAACTACTCCTCTGCACACCACAAAGAACACACACAAAAACTTTATAACTGCCACTCAGCCAAACTCCAGACTTATGCCCCGCGGCAGACAGTTCACTGAGTCTGTGTTGGCCGGGGGTGGCCGCGGGACCGTCTGCAGCCCCGCGGCAGACCAAGTTCGCTGAGTCTGTGTTGGCCGGGGGTGGCCGCGGGTAACCGTCCCCGCAGCCGCGGCAGAAAAACAGTTCACTGAGTCTGGTGTATGGCCGGGTGGCCGAGGGACGTCCTGCAGCCGCCTGCGGCAGACAGTTCACTGAGTCTGGTGTTGGCCGGGTGGCAGCGGGACCGTCTGCAGCCCAAGCGGCAGACAGTTCACTGAGTCCTGTTGTTGGCCGGGGTGGCCGCGGGACCGGTCCTGCAGCCACCGCGGCAGACAGTTCACTGTCTGGTTGGCCCGGGGGTGGCCGCGGGACCGTCCCTGCAGGCCCCGCGTCAGACAGTTCACTGAGTCCTGTGTTGGCCTGGGGGTGGCCGGCGGATAACCGTCTGCAGCCCCGCGCAGACGTTCACTGAGTCCTGTGTTTAGGCCGGGGGTGGCGTGGGACCGTCTGCAGCCCCGCGGCAGACCAGTTCACGAGGTGTTTGGCCGGGGATGGGCCGCGGGACCGTCTGCAGCCCCGCGACAGACAGTTCACTTGAGTCCTGTGTTGGCCGGGGATGGCCGCGGGACCGTTGCTAGCCTCCGCGACAGGACAGTTCACTGAGTCCCTGTGTTGGCGGGGGATGGGCCCGCGGAGGTCTGCAGCCCCGCGGCAGACAGTTCACTGAGTCTGTGTTGGCCCGGGGAATGGCCGCGGGGACCGTCTTGCAAGCCCCCGCCGGCAGACAGTTAACTGAGTCTGTGTTGGCCGGGGATGGCGCGGGACGTCTGCAGCCCCGCGGCAGAACAGTTCACTGAGTCTGTGTTTGGCCGGGATGGCCGCGGGACCCGTCTGCAGAGCCCCGCGGCAAGAACAGTTCACTGAGTCTGTGTTGGCCGGGGGTGGCCGCGGGACCGTCTGCAGCCCCGCGGCAGACAGTTCACGTGAGTCTGTGTTTGGCCGGGATGGCCGGGGGGTGGCCGAGGGACCGTCTGCAGCCCCGCGGCAGACAGTTCACTGAGTCTGTGTTGGCCGGGATGGCCGCGGGACCGTCCTGCAGCCCCGCGGCAACAGTTCACTGGAGTCTGTGTTGTGCGGGGGTGGCCGCGGGACCGTCCTGGCAGCCACCGCGTCAGACAGTTCACTGAGTTCTGTGTTGGCCGGGGGTGGCCGCGGGGCCGCCTGCAGCCCGCGGCAAGACAGTTCGCTGAGGTCTGGTGTTGGCCGGGGGTGGCCGCGGGAACCGTCTGCAGCCCCGCGGCAGACAGTTCACTGAGTCTGTGTTGGCCGGGGATGGCCGCGGGACCGTCTGCAGCCCCGCGGCAGACAGTTCACTGAGTCTGTGTTGGCCGGGGATGGCCGCGGGACCGTCTGCCGACCCCGCGGCAGACAGTCACTGAAGTCCTGTGTTGCCGGGGGTGGCCGCGGACGTACTGCAGCCCCGCGGCAGACAGTTCGCTGAGTCTGTGTTTGGCCGGCGGTGTGGCCGCGGGACCGTCTGGAGGCCCCGCGGCAGACCAGTTTCGCTTGAGTCTGTGTTGGCCGGGGGTGGCCGCGGGACCGGTCTGGCAGCCCCCGCGCAGACAGTTCACTGAGTCTGTGTTTGGCGGGGGGCGTGGAACTCGTCTTGCAGCCGCGGCAGACAGTGTCACGAGTCTGTGTTATGGCCCGGGGGATGGCCGCGGGCCGTCTGCAGCCCCGCGGCGAGCAGTTCCTGAAAGTCTGTGTTGGCCGGGTATCCAGCGGGACCGTCTGCAATAAGGAGGTGAATTATGGAGCATATTCACTGCACTTCAACAGAAAGGACTGGGTGCCGCATGTTATGCTGGCTACCGGCAGGACAGTTCACTTGAGGTCTGTGTTGCCGGGAGGGGCCGCGGGAACCGTCTGCAGCCCCGCGCAGCAGTATCACTGAGTCCTGGTGTTGGCGGGGGTGGCCGCGGGACCGTCTGCAGCCCCGCGGCAGACAGTTCACTGAGTCTGTGTTGGCCGGGGATGGCCGTGGGGCCGTCTGCAGTTAGCAGGGCGCTATAAGCCGGGGCCGGGGCCGGCTGGGAGGCATCTGCCGGCCTACCGGCCGGATCTGCGCTGGCCTTGGCCGGAGTCTGGCCCGACGGGCAGCAGTCAGTCAGCGGCGACTGTCTGAGGGTGCGGGGTGAGGCGGGAGGGACAGGTAATCCTGGCCTCGTGCCCAGCACCCCACCCGCACCGCGCCTTCTCGGTCCACACTTAATCCCCCACTCCCACCTGTACCTCTCCTCCCGCACCCAGCTCCCCACCCGCACCGCGCCTTCTCGGTCCACACTTAAAGGGAGTGTGCCTACTCACATTGGTCATGTGGAGTTGTTGAAACTAGTCTGTAAAACATATTTTTTCTGAATTTAGCCATGTGCTTCATTTCCCCAGAATCACTTTAGTTGCTGAGATATTCCAAAGTCGCCAATCGCATACTGGCAGTATTTAAATATCGATAGTCGCCAGAGAGCTTTCGCTACTAGAAGCATTGCTCTTAAATTACAACGCTAGCATATATGTTAGCTCTGACCAATAGAAAACAACTCGGTGAGCACTGATAACAGCTGCCGAACAGATTCTCGATCACTGTAAACAACCTATACATTGCTCATAAAGGTTTTGTTTATCGTCTTTAGTGCGCCAATAGGTAACATCTTCGCTACTACCTCTGTTATAGTGATGATCGTTTTATGAAGTTTGGAAAGAAATACAAATGCAAACAGAATATAAGTAAAAAATTCAACTAAAGGGGCTTCCAAACGTGGAATTTTATCGTAACAAATATCAAAGCAAAGCTTCTTACCGTAAGAAAAATATATTTGACATTTCAAAAGAGTAGGCACACTCCCTTTAACTCCCACCCTACCTGTCCCTGTCTTCCCGCACCTCTCTTCCCGCTCCCCAACCGCACCGCGCCTTTTCAGTCCACATCCCATACTTGCTTGCTTTTTGTGCTCTTAGCTTTTAGGTATTTTTCTTTGTCTTTGTCTTTTTGCACTTTTTGTATGTTTTATTCCGTGACTTCGCCTGTAATTGGGTTTCCCGTCGTCGATCTTATGAATAAACTAATTCTCCACTCCCACCTGTCCCTCCCCTGCCCATGCCCACCTCCCCACCCTCCCGTACCCAGCTCCCCACCCTCCCGTACCCAGCTCCCCACCCTCCCGTGCCCAGCTCCCCACCCTCCCATGCCCAGCTCCCCACCCTCCCGTACCCAGCTCCCCACCCTCCCGTGCCCAGCTCCCCACCCTCCCGTACCCAGCTCCCCACCCTCCCGTACCCAGCTCCCCACCCTCCGTACCCAGCTCCCACCCTCCGTGCCCAGCTCCACCCTCCGTACCCAGCTTCCCCACCCTCCCGTGCCCCGCTCCCCACCCTCCGTGCCCAGCTCCCACCCTCCCGTGCCCAGCTTCCCCACCCTCCGTACCCAGCTCCCCACCCTCCCGTGCCCAGCTCCCCACCCTCCCATGCCCAGCTCCCCACCCTCCCGTACCCAGCTCCCCACCCTCCCGTGCCCAGCTCCCCCCTTACCTCCCGTGCCCAGCTCCCCACCCTCCCATACCCAGCTCGCCACCCTTCCTGTCTACCAGGACCCAACTCCCCCACCTTCACCTGACTTTCCACCGCCCACACATAACTTCCCCCTCACCTGCCCCCTCCCTCCCCCTCCCCCGGTATGTGCGAGATGTCAGCATGGCGCACAGTAGCTGCGGCCGCACGCTGCGTATGCAGCACATATTGCGGTGCGGCCTTCCGGCGGGCGCCCGGCCGCGTCTGGTGGTGTTAGGAACTCGGCGGCTCCCTGCCCCCGCAAGGCCCGATCAGGTTACGGGTAGGAGCAGATTGGCATTGTTGGCATATCTGTGATATGGTGGCAGAGTCCCGGCTGTCAGGCTGAGTCGCGGTCGTCAGGCTGAGTCGCGGTCGTCAGGCTGAGTCGCGGTCGTCAGGCGCAGGGAAGTAGGGAGGAGGGAGGAGGGAGGGAGGGAGGAGGGAGGAGGGAGGAGGGAGGGGGAGGGAGGAGGGAGGAGGGAGGAAGGGAGGAGGGAGGAGGAGGAGGGGGAGGAGGAGGGAGGAGAGGAAAGGAGGAGGGAGGAAGGGAGGAGGAGAGGGAGGAGGGAGGAGGGAGGGAGGAGGGAGGAGGGAGGAGGGCCGTCTTATCCGCCTTACAAAACATTCGAGGAGTTTAGATCGGATTCAGGGTCAAGAATTATCGATGCATATGAATGATAATAGACGTCAAGGCCAAGCATTATCGATAAATATGACAGATCACGAAAGATAGAAAACTGAAAACAAACATACACGCTTTAGATGTAAAGCTTCCAATTGAATGATTATATTGAGTGATATGGCATTGCCTCCATCATCATCTCCAGCATACAAATTAAACTGAAGTTAAAATAAATATACTAGGTTGTATCCTTCCGCAGAGGAGTCCTTGTTTATCAAACTTATTTAGACGTACAACGACATCCACAATATATTCGGTGGCTTTTCATGTCGAGGTAACTGTGAAAATGACAACTATTAAGGCAATGAGACGGATAAGGATAAGGATGGTTGAGTAGGTGTAGGATACAGAACTGAGCATTCAAACATATAGGAACAAAGCAATCCGACAAACGCGTTTCGACATAAAGTCTTCGTCAGTATCGGTCATTCATTAAGATTGAAAGATATGACAAGGAACACATCGCAGTTTCATAGTCTTGATTTATAAATAAAATAATCATGTGACACATTTCATAAGGTAACGCCTCGTACAAATCATCTAGAAAAATAAATATATAAATAAATAGGTGTATACAAAATATTGATGACATCCTAACGAACCGTTTGTCGGATTGCTTTGTTCCTATATGTTTGAAACTTGTCGCATCTGCAATACAAAGAACTGAAATTGCTGTTGCTGCTCAATGACGCTGCGCACATCTGCAGCCTGTTGAAGGATAGGTACAAGGATAACGCTGGGTCCCTAAAACATAAGACATAACAAAGAAACAATTAATATAAAGATAAGTTCGCTGTTCGATGATGTTCGATGATGTTCGAAGTCGATGATAATCGATGTCGTTGTCGTAGAATAGTCTTCCAATTCATTACAGGCCATTCTCCATTCGATTGTTTTGTCTTAAGTTCATGATACATTCACTACTGTAAGGTAGAAACACAATTAACCCGCGCGGCGTAGGGGGGGGGGTAAATCATTGCCACCCCCTCCCGGGATTCCGCAAATAACTTTAGGCCCCAACTGTAGCAGAATAAAGACGTCAAAGGTCTTCAGTACCTAGTCCAGCATCAATTTGACGTCTTCCTAAAAGTTCATTTTGAAAAAGTTTTTAGAACTTTGGGAGATAATGACGTTTTTGATGGACGTCATGTCATGTCATTGTTTGGGGTTAAATAACGATAACTGTTTGATTGCATCGTAGAAAACATAGCTTTAATGCAAATTTGCCAAACGCTAACAGTGTGAGAAAGGAAATTTAATTTCTACAAAATGGCATTTCAGAATTCCAAAATTTATTGGTTTTTTCTGACCCCCCAAAACCGAAGAAACTGATTTTTGTCAGAAATTTTTTTCCCAATTTTTGTTTTTCTTCAAGGTAATCAAAAAAGCCGGGAATTTAATGATTAAAGAACCAAAGTGTAATAAATACCCAAAACCAAATTTCAAATATTATCTTCATTTTTTCAGAGACTGGTTGCTCTTCCAAGGGCTAATAGTAGGGTATTACGTCATTTTTTTTCAAAATAACGTTTTTTTGGAATTTTTTGACCGATACAGATATACAAATGTTCATTTTTGTGTTTATGAGGACAAAACTGACCTAGAAACATGCACTGTAATTCATATTATCAGTTCATGTTGTTGACCTTAGCATGACCTGATTTGACCTTTTTAGGGGTCAGCTGTTAAAAATGGCTGTTTGCTATCGATTTTTTAGCGTGCAAAATAAGCCCCTAAAACATTGTGTCACAAAGACTTTCTTTGACCTCTACTGATAGTGACCTTTTGTGACCTGACCTTTGACCTTGACCTTTTGCACTGCAAATTTCACTTTACTGTAATGCAGGAGATGTATTACACCTTTGAGAGCTTTATGTGCATTGATAGTTTTTAATCAAAGGCAACTATAATTGAATGTATGAGCCATTAATCAATTAACTGGGAAACTTTTCCATATGGACTTCGAGCCGTGACCTGGACAATGACCTAATTTGATAAATTTTCGGTATGCATTTGATTCATTCAATTGAGAGCTTTCGATCGCCGCCTTCGTGCGTCTCGCTGCGCCGTTCGATTTGGTTCGGAAGATAAGAGGGGGGTAATATTTACCCCCCCCCCTACGCCGCGCGTTCGGCTGGAGACCCTACGCCGCGCGGTTTAGCGGCTTCTAGTCGTCCCATCTTCTGTGTCGAAAGTTAGCAAGCGTTCCTTGTCAAACGTCGTAAATTATTTTTATTCCACTTGCTTTAACTATTACAATTTATGGATTTCACGTTTGTCGGTAGGTATTTCTGATGGTTTCGTTTCTGACTCTGTTCATCAATCTTGGCCAAGATTGCTTTCATTTCGCATGTTTCTTGTCGCGTGTTTGTACAGCTGGAGTTTGTTCTTTACAATATTCGTTTCGTTACTGTTTTCTTGGGTTTTCTTTTAGGTGTGTGTATCACTGTGTTTCTTCTTGCAAAAGTTATTGTGTAATTATCGTGGTTTGTTGCCGCGCGACATACAAAATTCAAACGAACAATTTATAGATCGCTTGCGTGAAACTTTGCTTCAGAATACTAAAAATGACAAATTCATGAGAAAAAAAAACTCTGGATTTCGTATCTATTTTGCCAGATGTAGTTTGTGTAACACATGTGGTTGACATGTTACTGGGTATTTATGGAGTAGGCAGCTCAAGACGGCTCAACAGCTTTCTTGTTCGCTGGCCTTTGACTTCAATTAACTGTATGCAAGGTACTGCAACGTAATATTCTGGAGGTATGAGTGGGTTGGTTTGTAAATATGAAATTAAAGTCACCTGCCACCTAGTCCAACCAAATGACCTGTGAATTGTGTTTTTTTAATAAATGTCATGTTTTTTCGGTGTTCTGAACGCAACAGCTAGCGACTTTTCCAGTTCACTCGTGAATAAAGTCACGCGGTTTATTACACATCGTGCCAAAAACCACGAAGGCTTGTTTTGATATGATACTGTTAACTGAGGATGGGATAATGGAACTTCTCAAAGAGAAAATAATTTATAAAAGCGTTTTCATGCTGTTAGAATGAAAAATATTACATTAGAGACTTATTCTGAAGGCGTACATAAAGGGCATGCAAGCCAGAACCACCAAGAGCCTAGCTACATTGCATATTACCTTCCTCACCACGGAGTTATCATTTCGTCAAAGAGACCTAGACGGGATAAGACGAACTCTGATTGTAAAACGAAAAGTTTGGTAACGTTTTACATGTCTGGTGTGTTATCAGATCTTACTGAAGGCGACTTCGGACCTGGCCCAGCCTTCCACTCTCTGACTGTATCACTGCTGAACTGAAATGTAGCAACCCAGACAGCCGGTCGCTCCGGCGTTGTCACCAGACACACTGCACATTTTCCGACATCCCGACAGAGCACGGCCTTGGTCGGAATGGTGACATCGTGACATATCGTGGCATATCTACCACGCGGCGCAGTTTCCTACGCACGCACCACAGCCTCAGCCTCACGCGCAGCTCTGCGCAGGTGTGTACCGTGCCTGATGTCCTGTGTTGTCCTCAGCTCTGCACAGGTGTGTACCGTGCCATGATGTCCTGTGTTGTCCACAGCTCTGCGCAGGTTTGTACCGTGCCTGATGTCCTGTGTTGTCCTCAGCTCTGGTGTGTACCGTGCCTGATGTCCTGTGTTGTCCTCAGCTTCTTCACAGGGTACCGTGCCTGATGTCCTGTGTTTATCGAGCTGCTGCACAGGTGTGTTGTACCGTGCCTGAGCCTGTGTTGTCCTCAGCTCTGCGTGGTGTACCGTGCTATGGTCCTGTGTTGTCTCAGCTCTGCACATGTTGTACCGTGCCTGATGTCCTGTGTTGTCCTCAGCTCTGCTCACAGGTGTTACCGTTTGCCTGACTGTCTGTGGTTGTGCTCAGCTCGCACAGGTGCTGTTACGTGGCCCTGTTGTCCTGTGTTGTCCCTCAGCTCTGCGCAGTTTTACCCTGTGCCTGTTGTCCTGTTTGTCCTCAGCTCTGTCGCAGTTTGTATCCGTGCCTGATGTCCTGGTGTGTCTCAAGCTTTTGCACAGGTGTGTACCCGTGCCTGATGTCCTGTGTTGTCCTCAGCTCTGGTGCCTTGTACGTGCCAATGTCCTGTGTTGTGCTCAGCTCTGCCCACAGGGTCGTGTACCTGGGGCCTATGTGCTGTGTTGTCCTCCAGCTCTGGCACAGGTGTGTACTCCGTGCTCTCTTTTTCCGGTTGTCCCCTCAGCTCTTCGAGTTGTGTGACCGATCCCCCCCCCCCCCCCCCCCCCCCCCCCCCTCCCCCCCCCCCCCCTCCCCCCCCCCCTGCCTGATTGTCCTGTGTTGTCCTCAGCTCTGTGGCTGTCTGTGCCTGATGTCCTGTGTTGTCCTCAGCTCTAGCACTTGGTGCCTGATGTCCTGTGTTGTCCTCAGCTCTGCACAGGTGTGTACCGTGCCTGATGTCCTGTGTTGTGCTCATCACCTCCGTTGAATGAAGCCTGCTCCTATAGAGCCTCACTGAGCTGGGAGGAGAGGTGCCAGGCGCACGCCGATCGACGCCATCTTGGAAATGGTGCGTCAGCTGATGATGCAGAGAAGGGGATTCAGAGGTAGTTGCCCCAACTGTGGCAACTGGATAAGCTGGGGAACTGGATCAAATCATCGGATGAATTAATACCATATGACGTCACGACCAATCAGAATGGATAATTATAAATGACGTAAATATACTGAATTATGCTCAAAACTGACAATTAAAAGGAATTAATAGAAAAGTGACTCTTAGAGCAAAGTTTGTATTTTTTATCTAATATATGAAAACAGCTTAAAAGGTAGCCTGAAACTAGTCCATTAATACTTCCGACTGACTGCTGTAACCAGTTTGTTTTGGCGATGACTGAACTTGTCTGACGTGCGCCGGATTATACGACAAAAAGCTCTCATTCCTTCAGCATTGCCACCTTAGCCGTAAGGCATATTTCTCAGCAGTGCCTCCTTAGCTTCGTATGGCCTATTCCTCAGCACTGCCACCTTAGCGAAAATTATTTTCTGTAATATCTAACAGATATAGATGATATGAGTTTTTGGTAATTTAAATATATAAAGCATATTTATAGCATGGTATAAACTATAAAACTTTACCGTTAGCCGTTTTCACGATAGATTATTTTGCGCGAAATATTTTAAAACATTTTAAAATGTTTTAAAATGTTTTACTTGTAGCCGTTTTCACGATGGACTAATTTGCCAGAAATGTTTTATACCTCGTCCTACGGTCCCGTAGGGCGAGGGTTAAAACATTTTTTTCGCAATTAAGTTCATCCTGAAAGCGGCTACTACTAAAATATTGTAAAATGTTTTAAAATGTTTTAAAACATTTCGCGCAAAATAATCCATCGTGAAAACGGCTGTTATATAGAACATTTATTTGAAAACTAGCCAGATGTCAAACTGCCTCTCATTGGCCCTGTGTTGAAGCGCAGTTTTCCGCTTTACCTAGGATCTCTATACAATGGGATGGCGCTAATCCACGCCGAGAGGGCAGCTCCGGAACAGGGTGACCCGACCTTGAAGGCCCTACTTCCGAACACGCCATTAGTACGATACCCCCCTCCCCCCTCCACCCGGAGATGTGTGAAAAACCACCCGTCTATGCCCGCAGAGTCGAGCGATTCCTGTGAAAATTAAGGATGGCATTCAGATATTAGTTAGTTTAGTTTATTTAGTTATATTCAAGTAAATGAGCAACAGCCAGCCCCGTGGTGACCCAATTACAGCTCAAGGTCCAACGGGTTTAAAACCACATCCAATCCAATCCTAAAACTTCCCAAATCGATAGTCTTAGCACATTAGAAAACACCCAAATCTAACATCACATCAAAATAAAAATGAATCAAAAATAGCCCATCAATAACCACCCTTAAAAAAATACCATAAAAGCATATAGGTTCCACCCCCTAAAAATCCACCATAAAACAAGCAAATGTAAGTATCAAAAGTAAGCAGACATTAATATGACACTGTTTAAATTAATATCTCACACCCCATGTCTAAACACTGATAGGATGCGCCGAATGGTCCTGCCGATGGATATTTGGCCAGGTATTCGTTGTGCGCCCTAACGGCCCTCCCGAACAGCCCACGTTTGATAGTATAAGGAATAAGGTATAAGTAAATTTGATATAAGGAAATTATGTCTGGGATCAGGGATGTCCGGGATTGGGGAACGATTACGCCAGGGATTAGGGGACGATTACGCTAGGGATTTGACGATGGTGACGTCAGGGATAAAATATGTAACCAGGGATCAAGGATGTCGTTAGGAGTTAGGGATGTCTTGAGGAATCAGGGGTTGCCGTAAGGTATCAGGCATGTCGTCGGTGTTCAAGAGATCCCGTCCCAGATGGGCAATACCATCAGGCATGACCCAGGTCAGTCTGATGGACGAGTGACCAGCAGGCGTCTGTAGGTCAAGGCGGCTACCAAGGGCGCGGGGAACAGGTATGGAGACGTGAGGACACAGTGAACACAACCCAGTCGGACAGGCTCTTGAGAGGGCACGGGGGACGGAGGCCTTAATACTTTGAGGGAAGGGTGAGGCTGGTTCTAAGGCAAGGTAAAGGTAGAGGATAGATCGGGAGAGAGCGGAGTGCTGAACGTTCTTACTGTGTCGCCTCGCTTGCAGCAACCCTTAGAAAATCACATTAACCTTACATTCGCAGAGCGAAAAAAAGAACCACCAGCGGTTAGGAATCATCTTGCTTTGAATGAATCTTAGTGCTCGTATACAATTCTCGTCTCTGTGTGTTTTACGTGCATTAAACGTATCATATCACGAACAACTTGTATGGTAACTATTCGATGGATATTTATTAAGATTGGTAGCGGTGCCAATCTTAATAAATATGCGCTGGTTGATCACCACTGTTTGTACTAACTACTAACATGCTTAGAGTTATTACATGGAGAGGCACAGGGTACATTGGCATTTTATGAACGGTATGTCTCATCTTATCGACGATATTATTTGTATAGTCACATAAACCAGCGGAGGACGAGCGAGCCCGTGGCTGGGTCGGGTGGCCGGGGCTAGACTGGGCGGCCGATTTTTTTTACTCCCAACGGGTGCAGTTGAGTTTGCACCCCTCGGTGACAAAACTCTGTCAATAGCATAATATACTGAATGGGGCTATCAGATGGTGAAGACCGCTTGTCAATCAAATGTGGGATTCTAAATATATAAGCTTCTGAAAAGCGTTACGGTTGGGCAGGGCCGGTCGATTTTTTAGTTGTACCCCCTTCATGTGCATTATGCAATTTGCACCCTTCGGTGACAACAAATTAAGTTAATAGCATAATTGATTGAAGGGGATTTCAGATGGTGAAGACCGCTTGTCAATAAGATGTGGGATTTCAAAGATATAATCTTCTGAAAAGTGTTACGGTCGGGCCTGGCCGGTTTGGGTCGGGTCGGCCACTTACAGAAGATATTACCGCATTTGTTTTTAATATATATATCAAACAAATCATGTCTGATACAGACAAAAATTGTATCATTCGGAAGCTTCATTGATAAAGAGTATTCTTCATGGCTCCGAGTGGAAGATTATATATTTCTGAACGATGCTGGGAAATGACTGCCAGTCGAGGTGCTAAAAATGATTTGGCACGAGACCGAACTCCGAAGGTCGAGTGCCAAATCTTTTTTGACACCGAGACTGACAGTCATGACCAGCAGAGTTCAGAAAGGTTTTTCTCATACCGTAGTCAAAAATGTTTGATCCCCTAAATGAAACAGAGCCTACTCTAGAGGCAGTAATTACATATATTCGCCGGGCCTGGGCAATTAATAATCTCACCGACCGTTTTTTTAATCGAATTAGTATCGAGGACCGGTTAGGTCGATGGTACTTTCGATATAAAAAACGATATAGGTGCAGATTATTATTAAATTGCCGCCCAAGGCTAGGAATTATTTCATACTTTGCTTGGCGGCTTTGGCCCACCCAAAAGCAAAATCATGTCGGAACCATGAACGTTCACAACTTCAAAACTATAGTTTCTGTTAAAAGTTTATATGAGAAAAGATGTGGAGGATGACATACTGGATGATGAAGATCACTTTGAAGAGGATAGATGCAACTAAGATACAAAGAAAGAAGACAAGCCTACTGGATCCATAAAGCTCGAAGAGGAAGGCCAAAATTGGATTAGAAGACCAAGGACTTATCACGGATTGGACCCCAAATGACAGGTGCCATACGTTCCGCAGTTTTTCAATAGGTGCATACTGTAATAGTAATAGGTGCATTTCTTGTACATAGTGCATCTGATGTAAAATAAGGTGCATCTTGTGATAGTGCATTTTGTTTTATATGCATGTTGTAATAGGTGCATACGTCCTTGGTTTTGTGTTACATGCGTCTTGTGTTGA
This sequence comes from Semibalanus balanoides, assembly GCA_014673585.1. Taxonomy (NCBI): domain Eukaryota; kingdom Metazoa; phylum Arthropoda; class Thecostraca; order Balanomorpha; family Balanidae; genus Semibalanus; species Semibalanus balanoides. Next base: position 241,049 of record VOPJ01012885.1, read on the forward strand.
TTAGACATGAAATATAATCACCAGATCATTCGAAAGTTCTGGATCAGCCGTGGGTCCCGAACATAGCCATAGTGAAAGATAACGCGTTTCCCTCTATAATCAGAACTTGTAGCATTACCCATAATGCGCTTTTACGTCATCGTACTGACGTTCATCCTACGCTATAGATTTAGCAGAGGGCGGACACCTAGCAACGGCGGGGACACCATCGTTATACCACACCTCTGAGAATTATTTAAAACTAGTTCTCTTCCATACTTCAAAAGTGTTTTGTATAATGCACGGTTGCTATTTCTTAATTGCTCTGGCTTTCCCATCTTAGACGTGCAATGCTGCATGTTAGGAATAACCATTTTTCCAAACATCTTATTCTGCACTGTTGAATAGCGACATTAACCATGTTAAACCCAAATAGAGTATTGAGAAAAGGATATATTTTCCAAGCGCGTTGTGACTTGAGAAACCGAGCTACGAAGGAGCGAGGTTTGTCAGGAACAACGCGCGGAATAATATTTCCTTTTCTTCACGAGGAAACATGAAAAAAATGCTTTCATCTTTCTAGCTCGAGGAGTGTTGATTCCTGCTGTATCTTATTGATTAGTTCAGTTCCAGTTCTGTACTTGATTTTTTGTCGAAAATCGCGTGACCTTATGAAAACGCGTGACCGCGTTGATCTCGAGAGGGCATGCATTAATATAAAACATTATTTCACTTTTTTCGTAACGAGCACTTAAAATCTTTGGCCGATCTCAGAGGAGTGCGAAGATAAAAATATTCCTGCACTGCAGACCCAATGGAAAATCAAACTCTACTAGAAAGATAAAGCTATATTCTGACATAAGCACCGACTCATAGCATGCGACATACCACCACGTCCACGCATTTTCTACGTGTCCCCCATGCGGCGCACAAGATGATCTGGCGCTTGGTCTCCTTAACGACTCTAGCGCATGTCTCCCGAGAGATACTGCAGATGGCTAGGTGGGTGGCATCCCCCAGCTCTTTCACGTCATTCGGCTTGTACTCATAGAGTATGTGTCCTTTTGATACGATCCAAAAGAAGAAAAATAGGATTGTCAGGTTCGCCAATTACTGAGGTCAGCAGGTAATGGCAATGTGACACCCCTTGAGATCAACCTGTCCCCCAAAGCGCGTCTGGAACCACTTGAGTATTTTTTAAGCGTTGTGAGTAGGTGTGCCGTCCTGCTCTAACCACTGCAGGCTGATGTCGGCGCATATTTGCTGCAGTGTGTCCCAGAACTGCTACAGGACCTCCTGGTACCGTTCGTGACTCACTGTGGGTTAGATGCCGAACGGAGACGGCCGGGTCTTTGTGTACGTCTTCCTGGATTTCCGTGATCTTCTGGGCAGTAATCCAGTAAGTGTTCGTTTTTTTCTTAAACTGAGCCACTTGTAATACAACTTTTGAGTTATCCATGATCTATGTTTGGGGGTTGGGGTATTTTAGGGGTCGAACAAGCGTGGTAATTCCGCTGGGTTTGTGCGATAGACCCTGTCTTATGACATAATTTGGATACTTAGTTTTCTGCTTCTGCTTAGCATGAACATTAAACATATCGCAGATATGATATATGTGAGAAAAGCCCGTATCCGATGAGTACATGCCCGCGCTTCGCGCTCGCTCGATGATAAATAACGATCAACAGCAGAAACAGGAAAGCCACGTTTCTTATCTCTAGTACATTGTTATACATAAATGCTACATAACATGCAATCTGGATACATTAACATCGAACTGGAGAGCTTGACCTAAGAATGATATAAATATAAATTATTATTTTCCTTTTGGGTGTAAAATGCATCGGATGTAAGTCCAACACAAGACGGGTCATGGTGGAGGAATGTTGTTATTGGCAATGAGCAGCGTAGCAAGCGCACAACAGTGTTTTGTCACGGGTTCGTTGATAACATTCTTTTGTGATCACATCGTCGGCCCTGGGGACAGAGCTAATCTGCTATACCGTGTCGCGACCGAACTTCCAAGTTTGTTAATATCTCACGCAGTGCGTGACGGTGGGAAGTTACCTAGTTTCTGAGGTGCAAACTGACAATACATTCGTGACCGAAGTTCTTCTTGTAGAGTTGGCAGGACACAAAACACCTTAATTGCATTTTCTTGTGACAGAAGTCTAGTTCTGATTATTTTGCAATCATTGTCCCCAGGTAGAAATTCAAACTTGTTTCGACTATCTCGCTCTTTCTCGTATCATGTGTTTGACTTTAAGCATATTATTGTCAACAATTGCGCTTGTTTTGAGTAGAACCAGCAATGCAGCATCTTCATTTTCGCGATGCCATTTCAAGAGAAATGAGAATGATGGGCATCCGGCACTAATGCACTGAAGCGTGAAATTATGTAAAACGGATTTATCTAAGCTGAAACTTGAAATCGTGCTTCCACAACATTTTGCTTCCGTTTAGAGCAGCCACGCAACCGAACGATTATGATTTATTTCATCAGAGTGCACTGTCCAGTTTCACACTGAACTGTGCACTGTGCATTGTGTGTGCAGCTTTAATATTGCGTTAATTGTGTCAGGCAACGTAAAGAAGTTGTCTTAGTGGCCCACCGGAGCGGCGCGTGGTTAAGCCAAATTTGTAGAATTGATCTCAGATGACTTTTTGGTTCTGTCGTTACTGGGACAATTTTGTGCGCTAATTTTCAAAACTGGGATCCATTTACATAATTATAGTGTTCATTGGGGTCATACATTTCACGGTCAACGGAGGTCACTGACCTCAATGACCTGGCATGACCTAGATTGGGATTTGTCAGTTTTAATGACCTTTTGTGGACGCTTTATTTCAAATTTGCACCCATTAAGCATATACTAGATGTTCATCGACGATTTTAGGCTCGATTAGTATTCAATGGTTACGCATTAACGATGTAATACATTTGGTGTGTGGGGGGTGATTGGACATGACCCAGAGGTAACCTAATAAACCAGGACTTTAAAATGCGGGTGTCAGCACTACATTTACATTGACCTTTTTGGGGCAAAAGGCTATCCTCTCGTCACAAGCAGCACGCTCGTGTTTAATCGAAGCTCTAGTTCGATTAGAGGCGAAATGCCAGAAGGTCGTACCCCCCCCTCCCTCCCCACTGCAAGGTCACGCAGTGATCGCACGCTGTATGGGCGAGGGTTAAGCTTTCAAAAACACATTGACATCACGTGGCCGGGTCAAAGTTCAAAGTGCATGTGCAGCTACCCCGCTGTACATGACGTTTGTGTGAAAGAGTTGTATGCAATGTTCAATCTCGTCTCCCACTGGTATTACGCACTAAGCAGCGATTAGGTGAGCTACAACAGAATGAAGTAATGAGGACATAGGTATGTACCAAATTGTTGCAGCGAAATTACATCTCATTACCAGTGCATTATACCTCTGATGTAATTAGCGTCTTCAGAATGCGAGGCAAGGTGCAGGCACCGCAACAGGAAAGTGTGGGAGAGGGAAGGGCTGCTTCTGCGGCAGGTTCTGTGCTGCAGCCACGACAGAAATGGCGCACCACAGTCAAGCAGTGGCGCAGCAGGATCGGGTCCCAGGGCAGCAGCGCCACAACCCACACAGGGTGTGTTCGTCTGTCGCTAAAATGGCCCGCACATCGAGCCGTTAAATGCAGACAAAGACTGCGTTTCAACTCTCCTGGACTCACATGCTGATATGTGAACACAGCAACTACCAATGTCATGTCGCCTGAGTTTATTAGAATTATACTACTGTGAATGGAACTTTTGTCATTTGTACGCATGTTTAGCATATGCTTTGCTTGTCTGTACCCTTTTCAACGAGGATGAAGATTAGCAGCGATTTGATTGACTCAAGTAGGCTGAGGCATGGAAGGGCTAATGAACTTCTGCTGAATTTGAATCGGCTCACGAGGGATTGTGGCGAAAATATGTTAGCTGGACGGCTAACAAAAGTAAATTTTGCGTCGATAGCCATAATGCACGATTAAAAATGACCAAACACAATGACTTTAATGCCTTGTAAGAATTTACACATTCTACATCAAGGCGAAAGTTGAAGAAAAATCATTTTCTGGTGAACGCTTAAAAAGGCGTTCTGGGCACCACTGTGAACAGAGGCAATAAAAGGCATGGAGGAGCAGGGGAAACGTTGGGCATGTCCCCTCACTTCTTTGTCACTCTTTTCCCTTCAACTGTATACTTTTAACGAAAAAATATTTAGCAAAAGGAACACCAATAAGTGAAAAACTCAAATCTGACAAATTGCTTAACGGTTCTAGCTTCTCTCAAAACAAGATGAAGGTTTCCCCTCCCCCACCCCCAGCCACCCACCCACATACACGTACTTTTTAATGACGCTCCTACGCTCATCGCTGCTGAACGATATGAGCTGGATTGACCCCTTCCCCTTTCTACGATCGTGTAGTGCCCCATCACGTGACAAGCGTCTGCGCGTGATGACGGTGAACGTCACTCCAAAGTCTGAACCTCAGCGGAAACATCTCCACCGTGCGGCGCCGATCTGCGACGACATCCCACACAGCCGTGCCTTCCGGCGGTGCAGAGCTCGTCGCCGGATATGACGACTCAGCACCTGTGACGTCCCCAGCAGCACTGGTGACGTCATCGACAGCTGTTTAACATGCGGCGGCTGATTCGGTTCCGGCGTGGTGTCCCGAGACGGACACTGCCGGCGGTCGCAGGAAATGGCTAGCCATGCAGTAGCTATGTAAGGAAAATGTCCGGTGTGCTGTTACAGGTCGGAATTACCATAGCAGATCACCTATTGAGCACCGGAAGGAAGCTAGTGACGTCACGGCTCATGATGAGGCTGGGACCAGCTTGTAACGCCAGAGGAGAAACATTAGTTAACTTGGAGCTTAATATGGCGCTTGGAATTAAAAGAAAGCTGAATGATGACAAAGGTGCACCTTCAAACGAATTATGAGATATTGTCACCGGACGATTTAGGCGACAGCAAATTTCAAGTTAAAAACACGCCTTCATGAGTGAAGCGTGTGTGTGTTGTGTCTTTACCTTATCTAATGTTGTCCGGACAGTGACTACATTCCCATAGTCCGAAAGACCAATGTCGTGCCAACAGTGGTCATTTGGCATGTATTCTTCCACACATTGCCAGCACAAACAATAGTGTCTGCTATTGTTGATCACGAAATCCTCTCAAGACATATGCATTCTGAATTTTGTTTTTCTGAGTCTTCTATAACGACACTACCCAAATAAATCGCCAATGTTTCAAAGATAAATAGCAGTGAAAAATAATATTCGACCTTAAATGAAGTGTCAAAAACCGACAACTTGTCGCACAAGAAAACAAACTGTTAAAGGGATCATAAGACCTTCTTCCACAAAAAAGGAGTTAGCAATGTAATGTGGTACCAAGGTACCTAAACGAGGCTAAATTATAGTGCTATAGGCTCGCGAGCTGCCTTGGTTGCGTGGCTTCCTCAGCCAGCCTGATTTTCGCATTACTTTGAGAAAAAAAATATGAATTATCGACACCCAAATAATTGACATTTTAATTTGCTTTTTCCGCGTAAAATATAGGTTTCTTTGACTTACTAGTAATATGATACTTAAATATTTTTGCTTGCTCTTCATCATTTCTGAGCTTTTTTTCTCGTTTTTTTCAAGGTGAACTATTCCTTTAAAGGGATCATAAGAACCTTCTTCCACAAAAAAGGAGTTAGCAATGTAATGTGGTACCAAGGTACCTAAACGAGGCTAAATTATACTGCTATAGCTCGGCGAGCTGCCATGGTCAGAGCCGTAGAAATAAAACACGTCAACCCACGCCTTTTCTTCCGTATCTCCTGCAATTATTATGGGTCACAAATAGCGGAAGAAGCAACGTTTGGCTCATCACTAGTCGTTACATAAATCGGTCCATGCAATTAAGATATAATGTCATTCTTAATAATTCGGGCATCCACGCATCATTCCAATAAAAGTTGACTCCAAACGCCCCGTGTCAAAGGGTGAAAGGTGAAATATTGGCACCGTCACGGGAAATCAGTTGGAGATGATGACTTAGAAAACCATTCTTATTATAAGCGATATGAAATGGGCTAGGATTTTTTATAGTGCTGACACAATCTGAATGTAATTGGTAACAAAAACTTATCAAATAGCTTTATTAATATACGAAACTGGTAAAAAAGGGGTTAATAACGTTCTATAAATATTTTTGCATTGCTTCCATCCTCTAGAAAATTATTAGGAGACATTCGAGAAGGTCTTATGATCCCGTTAACCTAATGCAGTATATGTAGAGCAAGTCTGTGCGTGGTGCCTCAGGATATCAGCTGACAGATCACACAAATTAATTACCTTAGTTGTGAGCAAGAAAACTCGTGAGCACATATGGAATAACTTCTCTGTACAGAAGTTCACATCCATTGCTGGCAAAGTCCTGCTGCCAAGCGGAAGGTATGCGGTTCGTTCGCGGCCGCATGGATCCTGTTGCCAAGGCTGGCCACGGTTTCAATCACTCTCCTCCGCCGTCTTGATCCACAGTGAGCTTGTCCAGATTGTCCTATCGATCTGTCTCAGCCAGCCGAGTGCTGACCGCGTAACGACGGCCATGTTACGCTAATTAAATGAGCGCCGCACCGTAACCCTGCGCAACGCCACCCGCACCGCCGTCCCCTCCGCCGCCGCCGCCGCCGCCGCCGCCCCCGCCGCCGCCGTTAGCCGCTCGAGGCAGATGCCAGGCTAGGATGGGCGGGGCGTACTAGCAGGACCCGTTCTATAATCGAGACCACCAGAGAGGAAAATGTTACCAAAAAGTGTTTCAGGATTGCGTAGTGTTTGATTATTGCTGCAAAGAACAGCTTATAGTTGCTGTATTCATCGAAAGATTCCCAGTGCTGCAGGAGTAAGTGTTCCCGATTAATAACAGCAGGTATGTGCCGTGTTTGCATACCGTGCATAAGAAGGCTTGCGTAATTACGAGCGAGCGCGAAGCGCGGAGCGAGTCCTCATGGAATATCAGATTTTTCTCACATATAAGCGGCCGGGCCCGGCCCGGCCGTGACGCTGGTCAGGAGCTTATATCTTTTGAATCCCACATCCGATTGACAAGCGGTTTTTGCCATCTGATAGCCCCATTCAAATGACATTATCGATTATTTACATGTTTTTTCTCATGTTGATGGGTCAGCATGGCGCGTGCACGTCCGCGTCAGGGTGGTCAGAAAGTATTATCCTGCTGTAGGTGAGAAACGGCTGGACCTATAAAGCTAAAATTTGATGAGAGGCTGGAGACCACACCACTGGCAATGTTGCACAGTCAAACTCATGGTCACAGCGGTACTGCAGTGGCGCACGTGCCACCCTGTTCGTCCACGGAAAAAATTAGCATGCAAACATCGTTGCACGTACCGGACCTATATCTCGGCAACCAAAAGTCGTAAAGACACGGGTCAAACGCAGCGCGTAGAGAAACGATCCCGCCCGGCGTATGCACTAATGTGTCGATCAGCGGCGCGTGAACGTGCAAAGTTACTGCGCTATATAAGCGGGCACTCATAGTTTTAATTGACGTCTTCCCCAATTTAAAATCGTGGCTCAGCACCTATGGGAACGTGAAGCGATTGAAACGAAACACCAATCTGTAGACCATGTAGCCGGTCTCTAAAATGGCATTCAAAAATTTGATGTTTTGCATACAGTAATTGTTCACTGTTAAAAATCTGTTCTGTAATCATTGTTATCGACGGATCTTTAATAATATTTCTTAATTACACCCGGGCCCGTAGCTCAGAAGGGGTCATAGACGATAAAATGGATGCGGGCTTTAAAGGCGCAATCAATCCAATCTAATACCCACGGCCAAATTAACTTTTGGCCTGAGAAACATGAAGCTTTATAATTGCAAAATTTTAAAAATAATCAGGCAAAACCTTTTGTAGTTCAAAGTACCGAATGGTTTCAGATCTATTTTGCGGCGGCAAAACAGCACACAACGAAATAATTCAAATGCTCAATGCTTTGCAACTTGCCATAGCATGACAGGCATTGCATTCGTCTCAATGGGAAAGGGCCCATGCATTAAAAATAGCACGTGCATTATACCACACTTTTGGAGTATGAAGAGAAATCAGTGTTTAAACAATTTCCAGGGGTGTGGTATAACATGTTTGTCGCCGTTGCTAGGGGGTGTGTCCGCCCTCTGCTAAATAGATGACGTAGGTATAACGTCAATACGATGACGTCATACGATGACGTCAAGGAGCATTTATGGTATGGGCTTCCTTCCTGTTTATAGAGTGGATCTGTTTCCTTCACCTATGCTATGTTTGACCCACCGCGATACAAACTTTCGGTATCGAGTGATTTTATTTAATGGTCTAATAACAGCAAAACACATCAACCCATGGACGTATGCCGGCCTATGACAAGAATTATGCACCTTATTACACTATGCACTCTATAACAAGTGCACCTATTAAGAGAGTGTTACACGAATGCACCTATTCTTTGATAAGTGCACATATTTGGGCAAAAACCACTGCGGATACGTATGCACCTGTTTGGGGTCCCAAAATCCGCATGATAGTCTTGTCTTCGGATCCCAATTTTTTGGCCTTCTCTTGAGCTTGGGATCCAGTAGGACTGTCTTCTTCTTTGTCTCTTTGTTCTTAGTTGCATCTATCTCTTCAAGTGACTTTTTCATCACGGTTTCAAGTATGTCATCCTCCACATCTTTTCTCATAGAACTTTTAACAAGATTAAAGTTTGAACGTTCTGGTTCAGACATCATTTGCTTTTGGTGCCAAACCGCCCAAGCATGTAATGGGAAATAACCCTTCCTGCCCTTTGGGCTGGCAATTTAATAATTTCACCAGTCGTTTTTTTTTTTAATCGGAAAAAGTAAGCGGTTCGGACGTACCGGGTCCTCGTGACTTTCGAATAAAAAACTCCGGGTGGAGATCAATTAAATTGTCCCAGCCCCGGCAGGAATGTATTAGGACGAAACGTCTCCGTTGGACGGGTGATAATTTGACGAGTGGGCGGATTTACTTCGGACTCCGCTCGTCTTCGCGTTAAGGCGTCCCTTAACTGGTACTATTACAAAGTTTATGCCATTTGTTTGCTTTGAGCTAGCACTCATAGCCCGTCGCCGTCGCCGGTCCCGTCCCGTCCCCGTCCCCGTCCCCGTCCCCGCCTCTGCCCGTCCGTGGGATGCATGCAGAAGTGTCCAGGCACTCGAGGACAAACATCTCTCAGTCTGCCATCACCACAGCATGGTAATCCCTCAGCTAATCGCTCCTCTCCACCTGCAGCATGGCAATCCTTCAGCTAGCCGTCCCTATCCGCCTGCAGCGCGTAATCTTCAGCTAGCCGCTCCGTATCCCCTTGCGGGCGGCGACGCGGCGACGGCGGGGCTTCTTTTGCGCGTGGCACCTGGCTGTGGAACTCCAGAACACTAGGGAGGCGCCGGATTAGCCCGTTCAAGAGTATCCCGTACCACAAAATCCTGCGGTAGCTTGAAGTGTGTCGGGCATGCGCAGATATGTAGGTGAAGGATTGTTGGATTCTACCGTGAAGGATTTACATTTCACAGATGCCAGTCACGAGTATGTAAGCGATGATTGTGTCCATCAGTTTCATCAATGGTCTCCTCTTTTGGGTATCTCATCTGAGAAACAGTACAAGGTGATGCATCTCATAAAGGCACTGAACGGCTGTAATTGCATCGGTGGAATGTCGAGTGCAGAGCTTTGTTGCAGAAAACTCCGTCATACGAAGAACAAAGGAATACCTTTTCATAAATAGTCAGCTATTTGATGTGTTATAGCTATTGATGTTTGTATAAGTGCGAAGCACTTCCGGTCTTACTTTTATTAAGCTTAATATAAACAACAATTCCACTCCTAAAAGGGTTTCATAATCACCAGAAAATATACAATTAGGTATCCTTCAAATACTCTTGATGCCTTATTGCAGAATCACATTCCGTTGGAAGGTTCCACATTGGCACCGCATAGCGTCTGCGTTCTATGCGACGATGCCGTTGTTTTTAAACCCTATGAAATAAACCAACTGAAAGAGTTCACATCTCAATAAGCACCTTCACGTAAAGTTTGCCCACGGCTTTCAACTTCGTAATCGAAGAGAGCGTACTTAAGACAAGATTAAGAGTAATTTTCACATGTCTAATTAGACCGTTCTTATTTTGACTTCCAAAAACATTCTAGATAATTATCGTGGTGAAACTATGAAAATCACACTTAGCAAATGTATTATGCATTTGATTGAGTGCTACTTCGGTACTGCTTCCCAGTCTTTGAGCTTTGTAAAAAAAAGTGTTTATTATGACAAAAACCGCAAATAAATATAGCTCGCAAAGCAATTGGACATTAATGGCAAAATGCAGGGGACAACTGAATGGTGCGCTGGCCAGAATGGTGGGATCGTATATCACCACAGAGGCTGTCTTCTTCTCGTCCACTGTCACAATTTGTGATCCCAGTGACTAGCGATCGAAAATAGGACATCGATGCTGGTTGCTTCATAAATGTCCCTTTCGTCCTTTCTTCGTCCAATAAAAAGGAGCAGATTAGATATGCAAATATTTGTTTTGCTTAAGCTCTCCAGAGAAGTGAGACTTTTTACAGTGCTCTTGAAGCCATTCAATCCGTGTTTCACTTCGCTCACCATTTATTTGTTTACACTGCAACTGGATTTGCATAACTTTCTTGTTTTATTTTCTGAATTTGCTATGACTTCATCGTCTGACATTTGGAAACCGAATTGTGAAAAAAAATAATATTCCTTTATGGATGACACAGTCCGTGTTTGATAAGGTATTCCAATATGTTAAAAGAGTGAGCTTTAAAAAAAACATTTGGGAAATTAAAGAAAACCCTCTCCCCTTTGTAAATGTATTAAAAAAGTCATAATATTTACTTGTTTCTTGTATGGTGCGTACGTGACACATTGTCCACTGGTAATTGTACTTCATATAAAACTCGGTAAGCATTGCAAGCTTGTATCCGGTGCCAGCTGGAAATTGTTTTTATATCATGTATTCTATAGGTACATCCCCCCGCAGTTGCTATGAAACACACTAAGATCCGGCTTCTTTCTCCCAGCGCATGTCTGACGGCGAAATAAAATCGACCATATATGCATTCAAACTGCATTACTGAGAGCTTCAAACTGATTCATTGACACATTGGCTCACCGCATCTACTGTCTGCTCATAAGCAAAGAACAGTTTTTAATCCCTTTGCAGTGAAAACTATGTTTTTTGCCTTAAAGAAGCCCATGGATAACGTGAGCCAATGCGTCAATATGTAAATTTAAAGTTTCAGCGATGCGGCCCAAATGCATAAATGGTTGTTTCTTAATTCGCCCTCAAACATACGCTACAGGAGAAAATAAGCCGGACCCCAGTGTGTACCACAGCAACTGCGGGTCCCTGTACATATCATCAACGGAACAGACCTAATAATAAGCGAACTCAAATGCATTGTCGTTATATCACACAACCGACAGATATTGTGTTATATATGTTACAGGCATATATAAGAACAAAATAAAATCAATATCTGTCTTAATGAAAACATGATGTACATATTTGTATCCTTCCAACTTGTACATTGACCACTGCAGTGTAGCTGTATATTGGCTGTATTGGATGCCTGTCTCCAACGTTATTGCATCACAAGACTGAGGCCTCCGAGAAAGAAAAAAACACAAAACATTTGGTGTTTGGGGAGCTCTGACAAAGACCAACATTGCTAAATCCGAGACTGTCCCTGTCATGCGGCACCTGCACGTACCGTTATTCAGGATGTGCTTGTTGTTCAAGATGGCGTATAAATATAAAGCACACTCTAAGACGCGTCATGATGCAAAACACGTGAATCACGTTACAACAAAAACACATTACACTGAATTCATCTCGCCATTAGAAGCCGTAACTTGATAATGTTTTGACACTGATTCGCATCACGAGACAGGCACTCAGGCCGGCTCTGTGCTGAGCGAAACAGCAAGTTAAGAAAAACACGTCTTCAGGTTAAACAAGTTAGAATTCATGTTGCACTTTTACGATTTGAACAAAATTAGATTTCGTTGCTACAGATGATACTTAAGGGCAGTGCTCGAGATCCGACTGAACGTTTGCGTTTTATACAGTCAAAACAGTCTGTTTGACGAGCTTCCACCGCGAGGAGGTGGACTGGAAAGCCGGGGTGAGAAGGCCAAGCGTCTTGTTTGCTTTAGACATTACGGTAGTTGCTCAGTTGCTAGCTCCTGACGTATCACATCACATCATAACATAGTAACTTCTGGTGATGACCTGTTCTAGAATATTCCCACTCAATTGCCAATAGGATTTAATTAACTTAAAGGGAATGTTTCACTTCTCTGAAAGTTGTCCAATGTACGCCGCTTGTGGTGCAAAATATGCAGTAATTGCTGTCCGCCGAACACGATTTCTGACATTTGTTTCCACGCAAACAGTGCTTTCCAAATTTCATGAAAAAGTTAAGTTGTATTATTTTGGCTGATGACGTCATATGAAGGAATTTTTGGAAAATATAGAAAAAAAACTTACCTGATTCACCTGTTAGTGGGTTGCCCGTTTTGGTTTGATATGAATCAATAAACAAACAAACAAACAATCCGTCACGCATGGTAATAGTTATGACGTAGTGTGTATGGCGCTAATGTATAGCGCAAATGGGAAAACAAGTCTACTTCATCAACTTTGATTTAAAAGGGGATGACGACATTCGGGCTGAGAAGGCTACTCCAATACACTAGGGCCTTATTTTTTGCAGATGTTCAAACCAAACTCAAATTTACTTTTGATTAGACCTCTGTGAGTGTTTTAACTTCTACAATACTTAATTTCAATGGAAATTCCAACAACTTGGCCATCTCAACTCAAATATTATGTTAATGTGAAACATTCCCTTTAATATGATCGAGGAATAAGGTCCATTTTCGAATTGGTTTAAATCGTATTTATTTTACGTATTTTGGTACCTCAGCTTTCAGTCGTCAGCAGTACAGTGAGATGATGCACCACAGTTTTATTGTCCCAGAAAAGAAGGTTCTATATTTAATTATATTTTAATTTTCATTAACATTGAATTTTGCATTGCATATTATATGTTACGATAAAAATATTTTGTAAAGGAATAATAGACAGCTTGTCCTTTACGTAAAGACTAAAGAGGAGGGTACCAAATCGGAGACCGTGCCGTTTAGAATGACGTATTATTTGCACCTCCCAAGATACGACCTGAAAAATTATGGAACCTGTCCGCTGAAGGCATACATGTTGGCAAACTTGAGTAAAAAGAAGATTCTTGCTCACATTTTGCATCGGCCTCTGAGATAAAAATAAATACAAGTTAAAATCAAACGACCAAGTTCTGATGAATCCTTGTTGAATAAATGATAGTGAGCTTGCACGTGGCGAATGCTTCATAACATTCAGTTTTGTATCGCTCAAGAAACGTTTTGCACATAGGGAAGGAAACAGACATACCGATAGTTCTGTGGAGGGAGGGGGTTACGACAGGCATTCGTATAAATAGAATGATTCGCCCCACTTCAGCCCACTGTTCAAGGAAAGTTCCTCTAACCAACGACCTGCAAAAAAGTTTGCAAATGGATGAGGTCCGCGCATTTGACTTCCAGCGCGTAATATGGGTGCTCAATCTGAATGGAAATTTCATACACATTCCTCAATAAGTGGGGCGGAAATTTCTCAGAGACATTGTGTGGAGGCATTCTGAGGTGGCTCTCGTCCAAGGCAATAAGTGTCAAACCACAGATATCACCCAGGATAACTAGACACCGGGTAGAACGGTAAGGAATGTAGCGCCCAAATGAATTAGACAACATACATTTGTTTTGAGAGAGAAAAAAATTGTCTATGATAAATTAACAGTATTGTATTGTATCATTAACTTGCATTTCCATAGAATAAATCTTAATTTATTGAATTCACTTCCAAGGCAAATCTCTGAAGCATAGTCGAAATAGATAATTTAGTATCTTTGTAGTTATGGCAACGTAATCAAACAAACTAAAAGGCGCCTCAACTAGGCATTATAGTGAGTCGCTGCAGTCGCCACTTCCTGCTACTGCCAGCACTCCGCATTGGCGGCGCGTCCGATATTTTTTAACCCCCAAGCCGATTTCACCTCTCTTGTGCCCAGAGGCAGATATCGAAAGAATGGTTAATAGAAAACGTTGTAGCCAGCTATAGTCTATATGTTGCAGAAGTCGCATTTGCAATATGTCCATAGGTTTACGGGCAGACTCTTCTGAAAAGCGTCGCATTAACATGGGAACCGCTACTGGTCTAGTAGTTTTTGAGCGCCCAAACGCCCGAGTGCTGCCAACTGTTACCGGTGGGGGCTGCTATCACCAGCCTTCCAAAAAGTGGAGTTTTAAATTGCAACCGGCATTGATTGATAATCAAGATAAAGTGTAATTCGAGGCAAGTTTTTTCGGTGGAAAGATTTCGTTATCAACTGCAAATACTTAGATAAGCTTAAGCAGCTACTGGGTTGAATGTGTTAGGTAATTGTAATGAACAGATCAGATAAAGGTCGGTCGTATATACCATCGATCTTTATCTGATCTGTGCATTAGCAATCTCACTATAGTGAATATGATCACCGATAGGTAGATAAGTATTGTTTTTTGTGCTAGTTGTTATCACGTGCTCAGATTATCTAACCAGTAAGGCGCTGTAGTTTGCGATGAACAACCGAGCACGAAGGAAGTGTACGGGAAATTTAGCTCGATCGGGCAAATAGTTTCTGAGATACAAAAAAGTATGCGCACGTGCAGAGATACCACACCCCTGACTTGTTGGAAAGTGGCGGCTGAGAGGTCTGTGATAACCACACACCGAATCTGAACACAATCCGCTCAGCCGTTCCTGATATATCGAATAGGGATGTGATGTGCACTGCGCACGTGCAGTCACCGCACCCCTGATTTGTGGGCAGACTTGTGAATGATTCAAATTTACATGAATGCTTCAAAAATGATTCACCGGCAATCATGAATGCTTCAATCAGGATTCAATCACTCAATATTACCACTGATGAATGATTCACAGTGATACACAGACTTACGTGAATCATTCATAAATGATTCGATCACAATAATTAGCAATGCGTAAGTGCAAATAACAGTGCATATATTCAGAATGAGGGTGTTTACAGACCAAATGAAGGTGCTGAAAGTGATCTTGACATGTGTTGACTTAGTTCCATTCCCTTTCATGAGGTTGGGCTATCCGATTCCCCGTTATGAGGGCAGTTTATTAATAGTTTCGCACTGTCCCAAAAAAAAAAAAAAATTGTGCAATGTGCGTAAGAATTATTAATCATCCTATTTGTCGTTGTTTGAATGATCTATTAATGATTTGTTGAATCATTCCATGAGGAGAAAGACATCATCATGAAGTGATTCACGTCGATAAGGATGATTCAATCTAAAAGAATGATTCAATCAAAAATAATATTCACATCAGAATCATTGCACAAAGTCTGTTTTGTGGGGAAGTAAACGCTGAGGGGTCATAACCAAGCAGCCAGAATTTGCGCAGCATGGCCCAGCCGTTGGCGGAGTCTTTGTGAGAAAACACTTTCAACACCTCTCAAGCGGCACGCGATACGCCAAGTCGTAAGTGTTCAGCCCACGTGAGTCGGCAGTCGGAACTGGTCTCAAACGATTACGAGCGAGCGCGAAGTGTCCTTCGCAATAACCGTATTTCCCAATGTGATGAAATCAAGATATTAAAGAATAGTTAAACCTTGAGAAGAAGAAAAAATAGAAAAAGGCTCAGAATGATGCATAGAAGCAAGAAATGTAATAATTCATGGTCATTAGTAGTCAAAGAAACTTATATTTACGCGGAAAAACTAATTAATAATGCAATTATTGTATAATTCATATTTTTCTCAATAATGCGAAATCAGCTTGCTTAGAAGCACGAATGTCATCAAAACGTCATCGATTTGGAGGGATCGTGGCGCATACATGACAAGTTAAGACAAGTAGGCAAGTTATTACTTGCCTAATAACTTGCAAGATGAGGGAAAATGCAACGCTTTTAGTACCACGGAGATTAATTCGAAGTCAAATCACGTGCTTATTCATTTATTTATTTGGCATAATCGCCCGACGGGATAAACCAGTTAATAGGCGAAATCACCATAGAAAAGAACAAACGGCAAAGAAATACAAATATTATTTGCCGATTATTTGTGTTATCCAAGCAAGAAGTTTCCGTGTTCATCTAGTGGACGTTGAAAGTTGTGTAGAATATTGCATGACTTAGCCGATACCATGTATTCATTGCGACAAAATCTAGTTATTTTTTGCATTAAACAGTGCAGTGAAAACGGGATATTTCCGGAAACCGCGAGCACTCCAAGGAAGCAAGCCAAGAATGGAAGACGGATTCCGCCCCATAGTAAAGACCTAGTACGTCTGAATAATTGTCGCTGAAAAATGTTCTGAAGAATAACGTCTTTAATAAAGGAAACAAGCGGGGATAATGTAAGCATCAAATCACGATAAATCCTCGCAAAGTTTATTCTTGCAATCCAGGGAATGATACTGAAACCATATGTTCTTTCCAGTCCAGCCACTATGGGGCGTTCTACAAACACTTTTCCCAAAAGTCATTACGGTCCCCATCGGCGTTCCCCTTCAAGTGTGCTCTACGTCACAATCATGCGTCATATCAGCCAAAAATCAGCCAATCAGCGGATTGGAGGTTACCGGCGTAAAACCCGGTTCCCGACTTTTAGGACTGAATATTGAATAATTAAGAGGTTTCTTTGAAAATGTGAAAGCGTCACAAGTCATTGTCGAGCGTGCGCCACAACTTGGCATTCTCAACGTTCAACACCCCATGTTAAGGTAAACTATCCCTTTAATTCGTATTGCACCTGTAGATTTCTCCTGGAAATTGCTTCATTTTCCCGTATCATTGTCAGGTTGTCTGTGTCAGATATTATATTTGTGTCGGTTACAGTTTTAACCAGCTCATGCCAGTATACATGCAAGACTTCATGTGCTGAGAGCCTATTTTAGTTAGTCATCCTCCCCTGAAGAAAAACAGCAGTTTCAGTTAACGGTTCGTCTTCGGGGGCCGGCGGTTTTCCTGTCGGCGCGGTCAGGACGCTGACAGGTCACGCAGGGGAGACGATTGGCCGCCAGTCGCCCAACCGGCACCTTCAGCAGTCAACACCGAACAGCGGCAGGCGGCGGCGGCGGCACGCACCGAGACACACACCGCCGGCCGATCGCTGTCGGACGTCCATAATTTACCGCTTCCTATTGACCTGCGCTGCAGGCGGCAACACTGGCCACCGCGGGAGTTCTCTCTCCCTCTCTCACACACGCGCTCACGCACTGTGACTGAGAAACGGCTGCGTTGTCACACAGCGTCCCACAGCAGATCGCTCTCCCCTGTCCACACCACCCTCCCCTGTCCAAACCACCCTCCCCTGTCCAAACCACCCTCCCCTGTCCAAACCACCCTCCCCTATCCAAACCACCCTCCCCTGTCCAAACCACCCTCCTCTGTCCAAACCACCTCTCTGCTCTATTATATCCTAATCTTCTCTCTCTCTCTATATATATCTCTATCTCTCTTTCTCTCTCTATATAGCTATTCTCTTTCTTTTTCTTGTGTTCAAACCACCTTCCTATATCTCTCCCCTGTCCAAACCACCCTTCCCCTGTCCAAACCAGCCCTCCATGTCCACACCACGCCTTCCCTGTTCACACCACCCCCTCGCGGCGCTAGTCCACACCACCCTCCTCGTGTCCAAAACCAGCCCTCCCCTGTCCAATACACGCCTGCCGTCTTGTCCAAACCACCTTCCCGTTCCACGACCACCCTCCCCGTCGCAAACCACACCTCCCTTCTGTCAAACCACCCTCCCCGGTCCAAACCGACCTCTCATTCCACACCACCCTCCCGCTGTTCCACACCACCCTCCTCTGTCCAAGCCACCCTCCCCTGTCCAACCACCCTCCTCATGTCCAAGCCACCCTCCCAGTCCAAACCACCCTCCCGTCCAAACCCCCTTCCATGTCCACACCACCCTGGCCCTGTTCACACACCTCCTCTGTCCAAGCCACCCGTCCCCTGTCCAAACCACCTCCCATGTCCCCACACACCTCCTGTTTCACACCACCCTCCTCTGGTCCAAGCCACCCTCCCCTGTGCCAGCACCACCCTCCCCTCACAGCCACCCTCCCCTGTTCACGCCACCCTCATGTCCCCACCCCCGCCCACGCACCTGTGTACTGAAATCCAGACAGGCAGCGTCCACTCCGCCCGCACACGTCCCACACTCACGGAGCCGGTACCTGGACTGTCTCTCCAGCTGCCGACCGGTGCCCCATCGCCCCCCCCCCCCTCCACGGGGTGTTCTCAAGGCCCGTCCGGCGGGTAGAGACGTGCCGTGGACGGGCCGGTAGACCGCCTAGCATCAGCCGCCCGAGCCGCCGCTCCTCCGTCGTCCGCTATATGTGTGTCTGCTGCAGTGACGATGCGCTCTACCAGCCGGCCTTTCACTAGCGGCGACTATGGTGACCCGGCGGCGACACACGCTCAGTGACCTCTGCGCCCTGCGGCCGCTCACTGGCTGACCCCGAGATCGCGGTCGGTACGTGACCGTGGTCACTCATTGGCTGTGCTCGGTCACACCTGATTCCGGAGACTGGAGGCCCTGCTGTTGGCTACAGTGGCTGTCGGCGCCTGTAAGGCTGGTCATCACTCACAGCTACCGGAAATTGCAGACATGCTGCATTCGGTACCCCGTGCTGGCGAGAGCAATACGTCACGGGATCATTTGAATGGCGACTGAGAAGGAGGATGTATGGAGTGTTAGACGGCTGTTGTGTAACTATCAAATAGTGATGTTGTCATGTTTCCTTTGGATATTGCAATTGAAACTTGTCTTCAGAACAACTCACTACAAATGGAATCTATGTTAAGTTTGGTTATCTAATGTTTTCGAAAAGTCACTCTTCCACTTGTATTTCAGAAAGAAGATATGGTGTTCGATTTCAGTTTGGATTTTTTTCTTCTCGAACGTAGGTAGGTATGATAAATTATCAAGCGGCGTTGAATATTGATCGAAATGCGCATGCATACAGGCAAGCACAAAATATCAGTTTATTTGTATTAGTTTTGGTGTATAATTTGGTACCAAAGAAGCATTTTCCGCGTAGGTACACCATGCAATTGCGCACTATCGCTTTTGTCTGTTCATGCAACCATCGTTGCGATCCCGAATCCAATAATGAGCATGATGAAGATCCGAGAGTCACAGACAAAAAGTTGTATATTGAACATGTTCTTCTTAGTGACAAGAATGTCATTGACTACACAATAATTCCGACGCAAAATAGGCATTTAACGAGCAACATGTTCTAGAGGCTTCAAAAGCTGCTGTTAATGGGAATAGTTCACCTTTAACATGGGGTTTTGAGTGAGGATAGCCAAGTTGTGCGGCAATGCTCGAAAATGACCTTGTGCGTTCACATTTTCAAGAAACCTACTATTTATTAATTCAGTCCTAGAAGTCGGGAACAGGGAATACGGTAACTCCAATGCTGATTGGCGGAATTTTGCTTGATATGGCGCTGGATTGTGGACGTCAGATACGTTAAGACATGGGAAAGTGTTGATAGAAATCATAGTGCTGGACTGGACAAGAACATTTGTTTTGTACCTCATTACCTGGATTGCAAGATACACTTTGTGAGGATTATCGTGTTGTGATGTAAATCGTCTATAAAACGTTATTCTCAGCAACATTTTCAGCGAAATTATTCAGACGTACCTAGTCTTACATATGGGCCGAAGTCCGTCTTCATCTTGCTTGCTTCCTTGAGTGCATGCGGCTTCCGGAATAACTCCCGTTTCACTGCACTGATTATGCAAAAGAATACACTGATAATTTGTCGCAAATGAATACGATGGTATAGGGCTAGTTGAAATATTAACAAATATCAACTTTTTTTTTTTTGTATGTAAGAATATCAACTTGAACTTCATAGATGACCACGGAAATTTCTTCTTGGATAAACACAATAGACGGCAAGAATATTTGTATCTTTGTGGTTTTGTTCTTATTTTTTTTTTCTTTTTATTTTGTGGGGAAACTTTCGGCCGGATACATGTTTTCCTAGCCGTCGGCGATTATGCCAAAGTTAAATACAGTGATAGACGTGTTTTGACTTCGAATTAATCTACCGTGTTCTAAAAGCAGTTGCATTTTCCCCGTATCTTCCAAGTATTAGGCAAGTACTGTCTTGTAAGATGGCGCCACCGATCCACCAAATGATGACGTTTTGATGACTACGTGCTTCTAAGCAGCGGATTTCATTACTTAGAGGAATAATAATGAACTACACAATAATTTCAACGATTTTTAAGTTGCTTTTTCCACGTAATTATATGTTCTTGACTACCTGTAAATGATACTTAATTTCTTGCTTCTCTTCATCATTCGGAGTTTGTTGGGCTCGTTTTTTCAAGTTAAGCTTTCCCTTTAAAGGGAATGTTTCACCTTTGTATATGCATATTGATCTGAGATAGCCATATATCTTTTGCCGTTTTCACGAGTTAAGCGTGCTGAGGAATAACATTTTAGCATAACTCTACCTTATTCTCAAATTATTATAATAATAAAATAAAATACAAATTTTACCAAAGTAAAAATCATCGCCAACAAAAGACAAAACCATGTCTTTAATTTAATTTTGTCCAATAGTTTGAGGATCAGGTCAAGTTTTGCTAATATTGGCCATTATTGAAATGTCAAAATTACTAATATTATTTTCCCAAAAACTTGACCGTTTTTAGGCACTTAAATTGTGAATTTACAAAAGGGGTCTTTGCAAGTCCCACCGCTGATTGAAGGACAGCCACTTCAAGATTGCTGGTCCTGGGAGAAAAACGACTAGTATTTCTCGAACCTTGGCTGAATTACTTGCTGCGAGTACAATAACGAAAAATTGTTTGTATTCAAATTGTCAGAATGGTCTAAAAAAAGTTTCATATTCATTTAGCTTTCTAAAGATCAATGATGACGTCATTGTCCCCCCACCAAAGTTTAGTGACTTTTTGAGAAACCAATATCACCATCGTTTTCAGCAGCACTTACTTAATATTTCTGGCAACAACCGGCGCTTATTTGACAATTTCCAGAAGGTGAAACATTTCCTTTAAAGGGAAATAATCACCTTTTATTTCTTGGCAACAATTTTGTAGGCTTTCCGTAAAGGTATAACAGTTATTTGATTTAAATTTAAGAATTAAATACAACTGTTCCAAATTCTAAAATATAAGTTTGGAAAAAAAAGTACCTAGTGAGCTTCATGAAGGTCACTAACAACGTTCTCCTTCCCTACGTCCTAAGTGTAAACAAGTCATTGGGCCAGAAATAAATCAAGTGCGCCAAGATGCGTGACAACGTCCCTGATTGGTCAGTAAACAAAAAATCACCGACAGTAAATAGGCCGTCGTGGGTGGTCAAGTTGAAATCCGATTTATTTGTCAGTTTTGTATTGTTTTAGACGATTTTTTGGGAGGGAAAATTGTTTTCTGCTATGATGATATAAATCATGGTCAGATACAACAGTCCGATACAAAGTTCTACAAGACTTGTAATGCTGAAAATTTATTAAACGATTACAAATACAGTACAACTAGGCCGCCATAGGGGGCCAAAGTAAACCACTAATTTGGTTTCTTTTTTATTCAATGTCTGTCAAATGTATAGAATCGACGGTCATATCGAAACAAGCAGCATCCAAAATATATTTTCCACTCCATTGCGTAAGAAAACAAGGCGTGAAAGTCCGCAGTTTGATTAGATCAAAAAGTACTTGCAAGCATCTTGCAAGTACCGGTCATTGGAAGTGTGGAACGTTTATAAACTTCAACTTTAAATATATTTTGGTAGGAATATTTTTTATGCAGAATGTGATGATTTTACAACATATTTTTGTCTCGTTTATCGATTTCAAGTCATAACTTCATTTTCGTGGGAAAATGTGACTATTTCCTTTTAAGGATAATCCAATTAAAAGCGTGTATGCACGATGTAAACATCTTGTTTAGGGTAAGTTTAGAAAACTGGTGGCCAGGTCACCATCCTGGTGATTTAGCAGATTGCCATCGTTCACCACTGACCACATGACAATTTCTCAGCGTGGCAGCATAACAGCATATTATTGGTCCAGGTCAATATGACGCACTTGAGGGCTGTTCGTAACATTTTCGTCAATAGATACCTGTTGCCTGCTGTTGTAGTGGAGCATTGTAGCTTGTGAAATCACAATGCCTTAGTTGACGCTTTTTAGGTGAACTTCAGGTGAATAGGAAAGCGATCATTTTCGTCAAGTTAATCGATCTGATTTTGTCTTCACTATTTTGAATGGGACATTAGATGATTTCGTAACCAAATATTTGCATACTGTAACTGATTCCGGTTATGTTCTGAGAATTACGGTTGATCTGTTACATTATTAACAGATTACTGCATTCGCGTCGTTTTTTTCCGAAATGTCAGCAACTGAGCACTGTTACGCGACCAATTTTGTTACAAGGACACTGTCCACTCCAAATTAAAATTAATATGTAAAAGAACAGCCGAATTGATACAGCACCATGAAGCCCTTTTTTTTAATTCGCGCGCAGTCGCCTCAATATCGCCGTTCAAAGTATCAGTTTCTTCCAGCCAATGAGATGACGAGTTCGCCCACCACTTACGTACCAAAATACAATTAATTGCAGCCTTGTGCAAAACTATGGGGAATATTAGTGATTTTTCTGGGCTTAAGCATTCTACCCAAATTATGTAATATCAGAAAACATTCTGTCTTATTATGCCTGATTTGAAAAGATTGTTACGGTGAGGAAGCAAAAGTTTCCGACTTGCACAGAAATTGTTCTTTTAATTTTACGAAGGATTTGACGTTCCCAGCATTAATGAAGTTTTTCACCGACCGATATTTTTCTTGATGTTGGCCTCGATTCCGGAGATACCAAATGGAAAGAGTCTGTTCACTTTTCATGCAACGACTCAATGCGCGCAAATGCAGGTTAGATTCAGTTAACAGGAACCACAATGTATAGCGCGATCGGCGTTCTCATCCACATTGCATAGCGTCAGCTGACGGTTGGTCAGTTGATATCCCTTCTCTTGATTACAGTTAACTTGAGCAAACGCTTCCATGTACGTAGTGGTGTGTATAAATCGTAAACAGATTTTAGATTCTTTTAAGTAATTAAATTAATGATTGTTTTTTGTTATTTGCGCTTTTTGGATAAGAGTTAATGGCAATTAAAAATCATAAGTGGTCCTTAGGCCTTGTTTAAGCCTGTTTTTGCGATATCATCCGGAAGAGGCAGTGTCCCTTTAAACAAAATATTATAATATCAAGTATTTGTATTGTTCCAATTTCCTTCAAAAGTAAAATACAAATGCTAACGGACGATCGTTCGTCCACATAATACATTAATACATTCTCATATTTGCTGCGTATAGGACTTTCACTGAGAGTGTTCTCATTTTCTCAACTCAGGGCCAACGCTGGGGCGGGACTGTCCCCTGCATGGTCAGATTGACAATCCTTTCAGCAACAGAGCGGCCACGAGCCAACTAAATTGCCTTAGGACAATGGGCGCCGTTAACACCGTTTGTCTGACCACCGTTTGTGTCTGCCGCATTGGTCGAAAAGTCAATAGTGTTTCGTACTGGAATCGGGACACGTGTCCCAGAAATCGGGACAAACCGACAGTGCACTGTCGGTGTGATATAATACTTACACCAAGATAGCAATACCATCTAAAAATGCGGTTGCCAGGAAATTGATCAAGTTTGAACGGCAGACCACTTGGGACTCTAATTGTCGGCGATAACTTTTTAATAAACGAACCAGCATGAAATAATGTATCCCACTGAAAACTGCAGGCCCTGCGGCAATTTGTGTTGTTAAGGTCGTTTAAGGTCAACCGAAAATGTAGGGCACTTGCCATTCACTCGTAACGTTAAAACTTGCGAATGGAATTCAGTCAGTGGGTAGAGGCTATCGTGAAAGGGCAAAGCTATGTTCTGACGTCAGAGCTTAGCTCCGCCCTGGCTGGCTGACCTTGAACCGACACTTTCCGACTTGTGACCGGTCGGTTGCGAGTGGTAGGCGGAGTCAAGGGCGGGACTTCAGAGTGACTAGAGTGCGGTTATAAGGCGGTTATAAGGATGCCGACTGTCATTGAAGTAGTCAGAAAACACATTAAATAAGCTAAAAGATCCAGTAAAATATCGTTAATCAAATATCGAGTTTGTCCGTTGTTCAACATAATATGATAGTGGCCTGTATTTAACCATTATCATGCCAGTAACTGAACCATAGTATTTGTGTGGGTCCAGTATCACATGATATTTGTAAAAAAAAAATATACATATCTGGAATCGGGATCCATTTGGATTTTAACTCTTTGGTAGAAGTTCGCTATAGGAATCACAAAGATTCTGTATTTGCTGTTAACTTTTCTCGGGAGATCGAGCAGACTCTATAATAAGATTTATAATTTTTGAACAGATAGTTATATACAAATATTTAACTTGCTGGCTTTCTATTTCCTATATGGGACCTCAGTGTCTGAAACTGTTTCATTTGGGTGGAAAATGACACCTAAATAAAATCTTTTTCACTCGCAAAAAAATATTCAAGCCGAGTTTTCCAACCCTCACGTGTTAAATCAGAAAAATGAACCGGCATCGCATCCGCCAAATGAGATTGACATCAAGCCGGCCCACATGTGCAGCATCACGCTTAGGTCCGGCAAACCGCATCTGCATGTAGTATAACTTCATTATACATTAGGACAATATTTCAACCCCAAATTGTGCTTGAGCTCGGCATTAAGGCCGCAAAGCCCGAGCTCAGACACAGCATACCAGGCCCGGCGCCGGCTCCGTGTTCTCGAAAATTTTCTGCTCTAATCAACATCATTATTTTAAATTGATGTTAATTTAGTATACATGCATGCCATTTGAAGAAAAGACAGCAGGGATTTAAAAAAATATTGAACAAACATGCACAAAATACTTTGGTGTACATTATACTACATTGGCAGAGGAATTATTTGCGAAAAATAAGTTATATTTCATACTGTTAGTAATTTAGTAGCCTTCGCTAAAAAGTGAGGTTTTAAAACGAGGTCGGAATTGACACCCTGGCGGATCTTAGCTCCAATATTCATTAATTTCTACCGATTCGGGCCACGGGATATGGGTGCCTTCAAATTTGTTAGAGCAATACGATTATCTATATTTTTGCGAAGGTTCTATCAAACATCCATAAAATATTTTCCGTCGAAATCTTCCAATTCTGATTTACCCATGCACTTTCTTTCATGCTTATGCTACCCCAGATTAGAAAGGCTACGGCGTGTATGGTTTTTTAAAAAGATTGCAAAAGAATAAGAGGCTTTCGGACGCAAATGTTAAATTTTACGTACTATTGGAGCAAGATAATTTTCAATTAAATTATCGGTAAAGTTCTCATCAATTTCATTATTTTGTGTTGTTTTTAAAATAAGTTTCCCGAAGGGCCGAGGCTAGCTCCGAAGACAATGTTCAGGGTGTCAGTGACACCCTGGAAATATATGAAGATAAACTTAAAAAGGGACGACGTTTTCCAGGACATTTGTTATTTTTTTCTGGTTAATCATTAATTTTTGATCTTGGGAAGCAAAGTTTTCTTACTTTAGAAGCATTTTAATTTAAAAATAGGCCATGTAATGTCAACAGATTTCAGGGGGGAATCCACCTCGCAATTTACCTCGCCTTTTCATTGGGTGTTGAAAATTAGGCAGCGGCATTCCCAGTGAAATCGTGGCGCACCAATGACGGATACCTTGGCGCAACATCAAATTGCATTCTGCCTCAGTGCAGTTCAGGTTTGATCAACATGGTTCTTAGCTTCCTGGTGCGAGGAAGTGTTTTTTATGAATTAAATTTGATTGTTTTTCAAGAAATCGTGGATTTATATCATCTATTAAGTTTGATTCACCACGAAGAGCACGGCCGTTAGTGTTTCTCTGAAAAAAAGATAAGCATTCCATCTGGGCATATCAATCTGGCACAAAAACAATTATTTAGTTTTGTGTGCTTGGCTTACATCTTCTTGATTTATAAGCTTTTGAAAACATTGTTTTCATGTAAATCATATAATTATTTTGCACTTTCTTTGCTGTGGTTACTTTGTGGTTTTCATGTTGGATTGGCCATGAAAATTAAATCGTTTTCTGATGTTGTGTATAGAACTTGTGTTGCGGTTCCTGAAGCTGCAGTAGCAACATATTCAGTATGGTTGTTGAGACACTCCACTTTCAAAGCCCGGCCTGTACAGAAAATAAGTGTCACTAAAAAACCTGCAATGCTACACGTAAGGCAGCATTTAATAATAAAACGGTTTTAAATGTCAGTGGTGTTAGTTTACTTATATATGACAATGACATAATGCAAACTATGTATATTCAATTCACTGAGGTATTACTAGTATGTGAAGTAGTATGACTGCGGTAACTCCATGCGTATGAAACAAGTTTACATTATTAAGCCAATTATTATTCATTTTAACCTTCCTGAGCCAACCTAAACTACCTCATGAACAACCATGCTGAATAAAGCATTTTTCAGAACCACTGTAGGGACCTGATCAGATCGTAATTTTTATTTGATTTTTCCGAAGAAGAAAACCTAAAAGCCTACTATTAACCTAGTCCTGCTGATCACAGATATGCTTGTTTTATTTTATCCGATACGTAATTGAAATATCAAATCGGCCCTTAGCATTTTTGTGAGAATGCCTTTAGAGTGAACCCAGATCCAATGTTGAGCTGAACGAAAGGCGCTATTGCATCTGCGATCCTTTACTCTGCGTAAACCTTACACAGGTCTGTCATACCGTCAAATCCTTCTCGCTGCCGGACATGTTCTGGGCGACCGGCCTCCGCTGCAGCCATTCATGCAACTGGAAACCTTCTCCACCATCCCCCTCACGCCCCCGCCCCTCGCCACGCCCCGCCCCCGCTGCGCGAACCTGTGGCTGACCCCGACACACCAGGAGAAAGGTCGCGGCTCACCCAGCCCGTGCCTGGTCATGAACGATTCGTGACCAGGGTCGCGAACACGATTGCGTTCCGAACACCGGGCCGCGACACTGACCACCGCCCACCGCCGCTGCCGCCGCCGCCACCGCCGCCGCCGCCGCCGCCGCCGCCGCACGCCGCCACGCCACCGCCACCACCGCCGCCGCAGAGCTCCGTGGCGAAACTCAGCTGCTTTTGTGGCGATGATTCGCTCTTTGTTGTTTGTTGTTTCAACTTAAGAGCTATTTTGTGTTACTACAACCGATCAGGACAAAATATATAAACAAACATGCAAAAACATAAACACGACCCAAAGCAAACACGTTAACGATTGCTCGATATTTGCAGACAGTTGCAGAAGTGTATGTTTGTCATGAGTCAATGCTTGTGAGTGCATGCACGTGCGGGTGAATGTTTTGTATGTGTAACTATATGACCAGTTGTGTTTACTTACGTGGTGTTTTCTAGTGGTGTTTCAACAGCAGCCCTCATTTGTCCCCAGATGTTACTATATTTGATTTTCTTTTGTTAAGCTGCTAATCCGTATTCTCTATTCGCATCGAGGCGTAGGGTGGCCATAAGTGCTGTAGTGCTGGCAGATGGCTCTTCATTTTTGCTCTGTAGATGACTACCTTGGCGACGGTGATGATGACGATGTCGATCGGTTTAAGGGCTTCTAAAGTTGGGAAGAACCAAAGTTTGTTTTTGCTGAAGTTAGATGTAATGCTATTTTTTAGGAAATGAGTATTTATTAGCCGTTTTCACGATGGCTTATTTTGCGCGAAATGTTTTAAAACATCTTAAAATGTTTTAAAATGTTTCAGTAGTAGCCGTCTTCACAATGGAACAAATTTGCAATAAATGTTTTAACTTCTCGCTCTACGGTGCCGTCTAGGGCGGCAGGGTTAACTCTTTTTTCCAAATTAGTCCATCGTGAAAGCGGCTACAACTAAAACATTTCAAAACATTTTAAAATGTTTTAAAACATTTCGCGCAAAATAAGCCATCATGAAAACGGCTATTGTATCGATACCTAAAACTATGAATGTCTGCACACCTCTTAAAGAGGTGCACGATACTTCCATCCCCTAGATGACGGAAATTACATTTTGGATCATCCATGATGCCATGCTATGTTTAATTGTTTAAGAATCTATTAGTGGGAATAATGCGAGATATGAGATGGAAGTGAAATGGCTGAAAATATGTGTTCCTGGTCACTAAACGAATGTCAAACAAAGTTCCTTCGAATATTCCATCAATATCACGTATAAACACATATTATATCTGTTTATATGTCTCTTGTGTCAGCTTCGTGTGTATCGATTTTATTATGATTTTTTCCACTTTTCTGTTGACGGTTCGCCCGACTTCGCCTACCTTTCAACACGTGGCAAGAAACTCAAATGTGCTTTTTCGGAAGTTATCTCTGGAGCCTGCAAGATTTAAACCAAAAGTTCATTTCAGCGCAGCCAGTGGCCATTTTGAAATATCTATTCAACATCAGCCACATACAAGGTTCACATCATAAATTCATCCTGTATGGGGAGGGAAAATATGGAAAGAAATCATAATGGGTCGGTAATAATCATTTAATGCATGGCTGGCACATAACCGTGGTTGCATAACACTATCACCAAGCTTATATTGAGAAATCGCATGACGTCAGTACGGTTTTGGTGCTCTGCCTCCGTCTATCTCTCTCGTTGGATGGCGTCGTTTCACATGCCATCCCGCTGAGTGTCGGAGCCTCCTTCCACACCAATCACTTCGATGGCCCATAGACCAGGACAGAGACGACTAAAGCGCATTGAAGACTCTGCTAACACTAGCCAAGGCACCATTTTTGATGTCATAAGACGCTGCATTGATCCCATTTTTACCACTTAAATAGCATGGACATGGTGGTCTGGATATAAAAAACGAAACTGTCGTTCAATAGACTTTTCATGTCCATATTTTTGGTAATTTTGCTTGATAAGAATACTCTGCTGATGCACTTCCGTCTCTCCATTGGAAAGTATCTGGTGAATGATTAGTCCCATTAAGAAAGCGCGCGTGCGTTCATATAAAGACCTTATGCGTCATCATACGCGGAGGAAGTAAAATCGATGCCGCCTCCAGCCATTTCAGACTGTCTCACTGAGCGCCCCTTTTAGCTAGATAAACCAACTCCTAATGAAATTATTTTATTTACAAAGGTTAATATCTTTGGACAATAGTCTATCCAAGTATATTGCCTAAGATAAGCAATAACGGGACGAAATAACCGTGTCTGCATTAAAGCAGCCAAGGACAGTTTTACTGACTAACATCAGTTGCATTGCAAAATGTCCAGTAATTTGATGCATATGTTTTTAACGAAATAGTACTATTTCGTTCAAAACATATGCATCAAATTGCATTTACTTAAATGAAAATAAATGTTTCAATATGAAGACAAATGCAAGCATAACGATGCTTGCCATGTCATTCTACCTGTATTTATGCTCGCAACACAGATGTAGTTAACAGACACTGAAACAGCCGTTATCTTGTAAGCCAACATCAAATACAAGTCGAAATGGCCTCAACAAGTATCGCTATGTAGAGCACAGCATGAAACGGAGCACGATTCAAACTTTCCCATCCAAAAGACTACCGCAGAGCGTCCTGTGGTGTCTGTAGGGACTCGACTCAATCAACCGGAATCGCGTTGTGACTGCGTGACGCCAAACATCGCGTTGCTCAGACCAGCTCGGGGTCGTGCAGGGATGGATCTCCATCGTGCATGGAGTTCGGATCCTCGGGTCGGATCCGTGATCCGGATCCGTGACCCGCACAATCGGCAGATGAGCCAGCACCAGGCGTCTCGCTGACTGCCAGTCAGCACCAATCAGCATCGCCCTGACAGAGGCGGCTGATATCTGCTGACCGCCTGTCGCAGTTATTGGCCCACCGCTATGGAGCAGTCGCAATGATGGAGCAGCCTCCGTGTGGGCTATAACAGCGTCCTTGTTTACTCTAGTAGAGCAGCCCCAGTGACGGGAACATTCGTGTGGATCCAGATTGGCCGACTCTATAAAGCGCCCTGTTTAGGGGTATATATATATGGTCAGGGTGCAAAATGTTACGCACTTGCCCACGTGCGAAGGTGACCGATTTGCAACTTAAATGAACTGATGTGACTTACTTGTACTTTTAAATCATCAACTTTTTAGTTATTACTAGAGGTGGCAAAACGTGGACCCAAGGAACCAGTCTCTAGACCCAGTCTGGACCCAGTCTGGACCCAGTTGGTCCCAGACTGGGTCCCACCAAATGATACCGGGTACAGACTAGGTCCAACTTATGTTTCGTGATGGTTTTATGAAAGAAGGAACACAGACACGCAGGTTTCTTTGTGCTGTTGGCCAATCTGAACTGTATGCATTTGCAACTACAAGAGTTTGCATAGCTTTAGGGACTTGCACTAACTGTAGAGTGCAGATTTGTCAATATTAGTTGTGAGTCAACATTTTGCTAGACGCTAGTTGGGTCCAATGGGTCCAAACTTGTCCAAAGGATGCATCGGGTATAACTGTGTCCATTTTTCAGCTTATGGGACCCGGTCGGGAGTGGGACTGGGTCCCAAAAATATCAACTTTTGCCACCTCTAGTTATTACATAATAATATAGAAATGTTTAGCATATTTGGAGAAATCATTTAACACTTAATGATTTGTAAATGGTTTTAGTGCTATTCAAATCTTTTCAGGTGTGAAGTGCAAGTAAGTTTTCATTTTACCACTCCAAAGGTATTACAAAAAACAGCGGCTGAGCGCTGCAGAATCTTACGCACCCAATGCGTGACCCTATTCCTTCACCATTGCGACTTTGACCAAGTGCGCGCACTTTGGATGTGACCATTGTGACCATGGCGTGAAGGTTTACCTTCAGGCTTCAAGCGACGTGCACATTTTCCTTCATGTGGTGTTTCCTGACGAGCTGCTCCAAAAACATCTCGGCTTTGAAAGTCGTGGCGCAGCCGGCAGGTTTTGTTTATACCAGAATCTGTGTGTTGAAGACTGAAGTGCGGCAGGTTGATTTTGATTTTTGCATGGCTTTTATTTTAATTTTTTGTTGATAATCACTTATGATGAGTTCGGTAATACTTCAGCAACACAACTACCCGATTTATTGGTTGGTAATACTCCCAAGGCCAAAATTCTCAGGATTGAGACATCACCGAATCCTCAACAAGAATCAAAACTGTCAAGATTCATCCCAAAAATTATCAAGACTGATTATTTATAGCTGTTTTTTTTTATCTCATTCAATTCGTAAGCCACACCCGAGCTAATTCTGACTAGTGGTGTCAATCGGTAGCCTCCTCGATTTATTGGTTTGTAGCACTCACAAAGGTCTCCAGATGGAGACATCCCTGAATTATCCAAATTAAAAAACTATCAAGATTCATTCAAAAAATTGTTAAGATTTATTATTAAGAGCTGTGTTTTTTATCTCCATCTCGTTCGTAAACCATGCTCGAGCTTATCCTGACTCGCTAATTCCTAACCACATAAGGATGTGTTGAAATGCGGCTGGAGCCTGCACCACATAAACTCCATCCAGCCAGCGGAACTAGGCTGAACCCCAGGTGACTCGGCGCGTACACAAGTTATGAATTAGAACTGCAGTTTTATAATGTCAGTGACTCAGTACCTACTGGGGGTCAGCCTAGTTCCGCTGGCTGGATGGAGTTTATGTGGCACAGCCTCCGGCGGCATTTCAACACATTCCTATGTGGTTAAGGATTAGCGAGTCAGGAATTGCTCGGGTGTGGTTTACGAATGGGATGGCGATAAAAAACGCAACTCTAAATAATAGATATCACTATTTTGGGGATGACACATCCCCATGTGGTTAGGGATCAGCGAGTCAGGATGATCTCGGGCATGGTTTATGAATGGGATAGAGATAACAAACGCAGCTCTAAATAATAAATATTGCTAATTTTTGGGATGAATCTTGAGCATTTGGGGATGTCACCATCTGTATAGACTTTTGAAAGTGTTATCAACCAATTAATCGAGGAGGTGCGTTGCTGAAGTATTACCGAAATCAGTTCTGGAACAAGTTTTATTTTTCTCAGACCGGTGCTGATGCAACAGGTAAGATGAGTTAAAGGCTGGGAGTTGGGACCTGGGCAGGGGCGTAGCTTCTCCAGAAAGGTTGGGGGGGCTGAGCGAGGAAAAGTCGCTTAAAGAACCATCAAAATCCACACAAATTCAGATTTCTCCCGGATTTTACCCACTTCCTCATCCAAGGAGGGGGTGCTGAAGCCAAGTTGGAGGGGGGCTAAAGACCCCTCAACTGAATAGGAAACTTCACCCCTGGACCTGGGTAATCTTTTATTCTGGCTCATTTTTTAGGGCTGGTCCAAAAATAAGAAGAAAAAACATGAGAAAAAACACAAGAAGAAAAAACGACAAAATAATAATGCTGAGAGTTATTGTGACTCAATTGGCGTTTTGTGTTCGTGTTCGTGACCATCTTGACACTTTTTGCACCTCTGTATGGTCTCTTATGGACGATCTGACTGTGCACCTAGACCGATTCTTACGGCAACACCTAGTGACCTCTCCGCGACTCCGTGAACTGACCTGTGACCTGGCTCGTTTGCTTGTATTAACTTCGCTATTACTACGTCGAGTAAATGACCACTTAATGTCTGAATAATGCTATAATTTTGCCGCCACACGACTATCGGTGAATATTTTGTATATTTTAGAAACGTTGCATATGCGTATCATGGTAATCTAAGTAAGTAATCTAAGATGCGTATGAATGCATTTGAACCCGAAAAGGTGGTCGATCTGATGTGCGTAACACGTCGTATACTGGATACCTACGCATACGCCTTTAGACAATGTAATTGCTTCAAAGCAGGGGCGGCGCCACCGAGGGGCAGGGGGGCCAGCTGCCCCCTGGAGTCAGACCGGGGGCAAACATATCTTTTTGACCCCCATAATTTCACGGAGGCCCCACTCCCAAAAAGGTGCCCCTTGCTACAACTGGCAAAAAAGGAAATTATGTGGTTCTGGTCAAATTTCTTGAATGAGGAAAGCCTTCATGACGTCACTGTAGGCCCCCGATACTAGACAGGAGGCCCCCAGTACTAGACAGGAGGCCCCCTGTCCAGACAGAAGGCCCCATACTAGACAGGAAGCCCCCGGTACGATCAGGAGGTCCCCCAGTACTAGACAGGAGGCACCCTGTGCTAAAATGGGGCCCCCAAAAACTATCCAAGATTGGTAAAAACTTTCGGATTTGGCACACTTCATTTGAGAGGCCTCCATTTCACCTTTGTATTATATATATATATATATATATATATATATATATATATATATATATATATATATATATTAATATATATATATTTGTAAATAATATATCTGAACAAGGTCCTAGCCCCGACTATAAACAAGGGGATATAGCCACATCTCCCCAACGTATGTGCCCCTGGTCGGACCTAGCCTACATGAGGCCACTGTCCGACAACAAAATGCAAATTTTCGCGCCGCTTCGCGGCGCAATTGCAATACAAATTAAATTGTATGCGAGTCAAAACTAAATAAAAAATTTGCACCTTTTGTGGTGCATTTTTTTATTTTTTGTTTGCTTATAGGTTGTTACTTTATATAAGTCTATTATTGAGCAAAATATTTAGCCTAATCATTTTTTACCGCACTTTTAAGCGCAAAAGAGCACTTTTAGAGGTCCGCAGTCCGGCACCATACGCAAAGCGACGCATAGATGAGAAGAGAATGCATATTGCATATCCAGGCTATAAGATTAAAAAAAATCGCGCCACTCCGCGGTGCGATTCCTTTTCCGCAATTCCAAGAGCTTCAGGACTTGACCACCTCCCCAAAAAATATTCGAAGTTGGTATAGGTATTTCAAACTGGTGTCACTGGTTTCAACGTTGAAAGGGC
Source organism: Semibalanus balanoides (assembly GCA_014673585.1). Classification (NCBI taxonomy): domain Eukaryota; kingdom Metazoa; phylum Arthropoda; class Thecostraca; order Balanomorpha; family Balanidae; genus Semibalanus; species Semibalanus balanoides. The sequence continues at coordinate 275,211 of VOPJ01012885.1, forward strand.
AGACCCTCAGTTTATTAACTCCAGCTTCTAAAAGTTAGTATGGCTCATGCCATGCCTGCCATACTGCATTCTCCATCCTTGTAATATACCTTTGCAGACGTTTTGTTTGACCCTTTCAACGCTTGGGAGTGGGGCCCATTCCTAATTCGGGAAGGGTTCCTTTCAAGGCGCCTCACCCCCAGAACAAAATCCTGGCTACGCGCCTGATATTAAAGATTCTTTTCGTTCTTTCTGGTGAATGAAATCCTTCAAATGGTATCTCTGTAGTATGTAATATGACATGGAAAAAACGACTTTAACACGCGCTATTCAGGGCCTCTGATAATTACATGCCCTGGAGGGGGGATAAAAGCAAACTAACGTGGGTATCGCTATAGTAGCCCTAACTTAATGGAGGCCCCTACAGCCAGGAAAGTGAGGGAGGTCCCCTAGGAGAGGATGCCCTCTTCGACTTTGCCCCCAGGTAAAATCTGGTGTCGCCGCCCCTGCTCCAAAGCCATGTACCTAACCTCAATTAGCCACGCATTTCGAGCCTGGCAATGGATTTTTCGTCTACGGATTCCGGGCCTGAGCATGATTCTGTTCGCATATATAGTTTTGCTCGCATATTTAGTTGGTTCTGCTCGCATATTTAGTTGGTTCTGTTCGCATATACAGTTTGTACTTTGTAACTCATGTGACATTCAGAAATTATGGTGATGAAAGCTACGTATTCATTCAATGTGTGAGCCCTCGTCTATCAATATGTATCGAATTAATTCGTGCTTGTTCACTGAGCAAAGAAAAAGTGAAAAGTTGAAATATGTCTGGTGATCATAGCTTATGTGAAGTTTGTGAAACTTATGTGAATGTGATGTGATCATAGCTTATGTGAATGTGAAGTTTGGAAGCTTGGAAGCTTATGTGAAGAAGGTACACTGGAGACTATTGTAGGTTAGCGAGTTCTTCCTGTAATGGAAGTGAAGTCGGGTGATGATCTCGTGAAAATGTCGCGATGCTTTCTTGAATTTTGGTGCCATTTAAACATTTTCAAATTTATTCAAAATAACGATTCCTTATTATTGTACTCTAGTTGTGGTATGCTTTAATTGTTCCTAATTATTGTAAAAATGGTGACCTAGGATGTATAAATATGTGGTTATTAACTTTGCCGCACCAATGTATTAATGTAATTTTGTAACTTCTTGCAACAACAGTTTCGCTGAAGATCGTATAGAGATATATCGACAAACCGGGTCCGGGAATATGATCTTATTGAGAGTAATTGTAATTTTAATTTGTATCGACCATGAAACCTCGGAATTTTGAGTAAGAGTGTCTGTAAGAAGCAAAAGAAGACGCTAATACGAAAGCTGGAGGCCAAAGGGAAAGCTTTAATTAGAGCCAATGCTGCGGTAACATTCAATCAGATTTGTGATGATCATAGCTTAAGTGGAAACTTGCTGTTGCAAAAGCAATAATGGCCGAAAAATTCGGACAAGGATTTTCATTTTCATTTTCAGATCAGCCGCCAAGAGCGGATGTCGTACAACCATCTTACAAAACGAAAATTTCGAACACGTAGCATTTCGCTGGGTATTATGTATATCATATGCTATGTGGGTGTGGTGGTTTTACCTCGTGTTCCTTTTGGCTGAACCTTTGTTTGGTTGTCATACCCTTTCCTGAAGGATGCGGAATAACGTCACTAGGAATTAGGAACTAACTCAAATCACAAAAGCCAGATCCAAAATTAATGTGATTGTGATGGAAAACTGTATCTGTTAATAGAAACTGATCGCTGACGATCATGCAAAATATATTGCTGACTAAAGGCAAGAGCTACGTTTATTGAACGCAGAATTATCGGTTACTGACCCACAAAATATGATGCGCGGGCTCGATTGCAGCATTTATCTGTCCTACTCCTAATGACAGATCAACCCACGAGCTAGCTCCGGTGTTCACAGGAACGGTTTATATTAACTGATCTCCGATGAGCTCTGTGCGCGGCTCGGTAAAA